>JAABPQ010022115.1:0-17695 GCA_033439865.1 Alcedo quadribrachys
TTTCCTTGTGACAGAGGGTGTGGGGTGCCTGGTGGCTCTGGGGGTGGTGGTGGGTTGGTGGCAGAAGATGCACCTGGTCATGCTGGAGTTCATGACCATGTATCACTGGGGATGCTCTTGTTTGGCAGTGGTGTGGAAACACTGAGCTTGGCAGACACTCTTGGGATAGGGTATTTGCTGTGGCTGTGATGGATTTGCTGTATGGATTAGCCCTCCTGCACATGCAGCAGCCCTTGTGTATTCCTGTCTGCCATGGGTGTCCCTTGTCCCTGACAATCACATCTTCATACACAGGACTATGTTTGTTTGTCCCTTTGAGCAACATATCCAGGGTTACCCACCAACCCAGTGGTCCCACCACACAATAGTACAGGACCTCCTTCTCCAACATCTGCTGTGTGACTGAGCTTTGTGGAGGAGTTCCTGCTCAGATCCCTCTCTTCAGCTTGCCTCACAGCACCAATCCCTCTAGCAGCCTCACAGCTTCTGTCCCTGAACATCCCCCTTCATAGGGGGATGATGCTGTAGCAGGAGCCTGGTGCTGTAGACACCCACTCAAGGCAACCTTTCATAGAATCATAGAATGGCTTGTGTCTGAGGAGGACTCTGTCCCTTCTGCCTTTGATGCTAATCTGTGTTTCTGAATCCAGCTTCCCAATCTAGCTCCCACCTGCAAGAAATCCAGTCTGGGACATTCCCAGTGCCTGTTCCACAGTGTCATTGGTGATAATTATGTAATTGCCATCCTGGGTTTGGATTCACATTAGTTTTGTATCTTTACATATATATGTAATTTTATTGTTATTATTGTCATTAAAATAGGGAGAAAAGTTCTATTGTCTAGCCCAGCCCTAACCCTTGACAGTCAGCAACCAGTGATCCTGGCTGTTTGAATCCTTGCCATTCCAAGCAGGCAGATCACCCTCAGCTCTCCACTTCTGCTTCCCCTGTGGGGTGTTCAGCCCTTCCCAGAGCCAAGGGGCTGACACCTGAATTTTCTCAGAGGGCATCTCTGCCCTGGTGCTGATGATGAAGGTCCCTGCTGGATTCAGATTAGCTCAGTGACAAAAATTCCTATGGGAGGGTTGTAAGAGTGAATGGGGAGCTGTGTCTACATCATCTAGAGTCTTTCCTGATATCCACCATCACCTCCCATCCTGCTGTCCAGGTTCTGTATCCAGCATAGAAGATTCCCACTGACTTTCCAGGATCATTTCTTTCAAGTTCATTCACGTACCATTTAAATGAACATTCAGCAATCACCATGCACATCCTTTATCTCAGCAGTGCAAAGCTGTTCCACTGCACCATGGGCCCCTTCATCCAGAACATCTTGATCAAGACTGATGTTGTCTTACCCCATAAGTTTACTAAAATAAAAGGAATTTAAAAAATTGAATTATATTTTCTGTTACCCATGATATGACATGACTTTCACATGGAAGTAATGAACTTGAGATGTTGATGTATGCATGCATAGCTCATAAATAGGGCAATCAATACATTATTTCCAAAACATCTGATGAAACTTCAAACAAAAGCAGAGAAAAAACCCTTCTTACCATTTTGAAAGGTAAGGAGGTTTATAGTACTCCTCCCATACTAGCTTTTTTTTTTTTTTTTGTCAGATTGGAAGAGGAAAGGAGGAAAACATCTGCCTTTTTTTGAGACCAGTTGCTGCTGTCTGTACCAGGCAAAGCCCAGACACTTCACACGGAGCCACCACAGCTCATGTCCCCGCTGTGCAGTGGGATGTCACAAGATGTATTGCATGAGGGTAATGGTGAAAATTGTAACGCTCCCCAGGAGGCATCTCCACCTCCCCCATTGCCTCAAGGAGGATGAAATGCAACCCCACCACCTTCATGCAGATGGGTCACTTTCTGATTGGCTAAGGGGAGATGGGGCCATGGGAATTTGCTTATCTCACCCACCTGCAGCAGTATAAAACCAGGGTGTCTTGGGCAAAGTGGTTTTCCCTCACCCCCAAGAGCAACTGGACACAAGTGATTCCTCGTGTGTTTCTTGCTTCCTGAAGACCAAGACCATTTCTCATCAGGCAAGTATTTATGAGGTCTCTTACAGGTTGGCCACTCATTTAGTCCCTCTACTCAAATCCCATTATGGAACCATCCAAATCTGCTCACATAATGATGTCATCTGAGCTTTCTAGGGAAAAACAGCTGATTGGAAATATTAAATCCTTCCTATTAGAGTTTAGAATCTCCTGAATATGGATTGAGGGTTTCCCCAGCACAAGAGAGGAAATTTTCTGTGATATTTGAAGAGGAACATCTTGTATAATGGGGAAATGATTACTCTGTAACTTGATGAACCTTTTTTACATGCAGTGGTACAGAAAATTTCCATTCTTACAGCCTCTAGTTAACTTGAAATGCCATGTTTTCCTGGCCTCTTTGGGCACTGAGACACTTCCCTTCTTCTCCTGAGTAGCACTGCACAGAATCATTCTGTGACCATAGCTTTACTATTGCTTTTGCAGTGAGCATTGGAACAAGCATTTCCAAAACATGCAAATGTCCTTTACTTTTGCCTTTGGTGAGGAGATGCAGAAACACCAGAGCACAGGAACTAGCCATAACCATTATCTGATAAGCATACATAAAGTGTATCTAAGTCTATCCCTTTGGTTCTGTCTACCTAGAAACATATTAAGGTCTTTTTTAGAGACAAGGGTGCCATGCATAAGGTCCAAGGTACTCCAAAGGTAGGTTTTCTGACTGTATTCTCTAAATAGCACCAGATGATTTTTTACTTAAAACAGCATGAATCACCAGACATAAGATCACAGAATCACACAATGTTTTGGGTTGGAAGGTATCTTTAAAGGTCATCTCTTCCAACACCCTGCACACAGCAGGGACATCTGCAACTAAAGCAGGTTGCACAGAGCCTCACAGAGTTTGATATATACCACAGTGCCCAGGCTTCTACACTGCCTGGGGTCCCCCATGCTCTTGCCTTGGTGTGTCTCCTCTGCAGCCCCTCGAGGACCTGGACTGGGCATCAGCCATGAAGATCCTGTACCTGCTTTTCCCCTTCTTCCTCCTGTTGGTCCAAGGTGCTGCAGGTGAGAAGGGAAGGGGGCAGAGGGGATGAGGTTTCTTCTGTGGATTAGGGAGGGATTGAGCTCTGGGTTCCATCCTGGGCACTTAAGTGCTACTTTGAGGAGTGTCTCTGATTCAGCTCCCACTGCAGTCACTGAAGTCTGAGCCTGTGCAGCTTCCTCTGCTCACACAAAGAATGGATCATAGAGTCATTGGATCATACATTGCTTTGCATTGGAAGGGACACTTGAAGTTCAGCTAGTCCAACTTCCCTGCACTGAGCAGGGCCATCTGCAACTAGAGCAGGTTGCTCAGAGTCCCAGACAACCTCACCTGGAATGGTGCCAAGGATAGGGCAGCTACCACCTCTCTGAGCAACCTGGGACAGGATCTCAACACCCTCAGCAGCAACAATTGCTTCCACCTCTCCAGTCTAAAGCTCCCTCTTTCAGTTTCAAACCATCATCCCTTGTCCTGTCCCAACAGACTCTGCTCAAAAGTCCCTCCCCATCTTTCTGACAGACCCCTTGAAATCCTGAAAGGACTCAAGAAAGTCTCTCCAGAGGTTTTAGCTGATAGTCCTTTTAGCTATCTAACTTGGTCTTGATGGTCACTTTAATACTTGGCCCACAATGTGGGTTGGAAACCTTGTGGATTGCCAGACCTTCTGGAATTACAGAATATTTTCTCTAATGATCTTTTCCTTTCAATTGTTTCTCTGTACAGGTGCATCTCTGACTCCAGGAAATGAAGCTCAGTGTAAGCAAGAAGGGGGATTCTGTAGTTTTCTGACATGCTACCACCCTCATCACATCTTTGGAAGATGTTCAACATTTATGGTTTGCTGCAAAAGGCAAGTTCTGAAGTCAAGCATTTGAGAGTCTCTCTTGGCCAAAATAGATCACCTACTCTCTTTGCAACCACACTGCTGGATAACATCCTCCTGTGTTCATGTTGAGAGGCAGAGGCAGGGAAGGAGGGTTAATGTGGCTTGGTAAATCTGCTTAAACCTGCCCTGTGTAGGGCTGAAATTTGGCCAGTGTTTTCCCAGTTCCCCTTACAACAGACTGCGGGCTTTCACAAAGAGTTTCCCATGCTGTAGAAAATCAAGTTTGATCTTTTTGTAGTGTGGGGCACAGGACCATGCCCTTGAGGTTTCTGAAGAATCTTGGGTTCAAGGCTGCAGCCAGTAAGGAAGGCACAGGTTGAAGTAATCTGCAGTGAGGACAGGAGTTTATCTGAGGAGAGGTTGTCCAGTAATTCCCTACAGGTCCTCATAATAGAAGTAGCAGAGAGACTGGAGGAAGACAAAGTAGGAACATAATAAATAAATATCAGTGACCACACATTGTGCTTTATTTATGCAGGAAATGGTGATGAATCCCTTGACATTTCAAGCAGGACATCCCTTCCATTTGGGCTCCTGGAACTGGCTCCTGATGTACTCTCCCCTTCCTACCTCTGTGGTCACCAGGTGATGTGACAGCAGCATTGGAAACTCTGCTCTTGTTCAGTACCCAGGTGCTCGTGGGCTGGAGACATCCCATCACAGGCCTGGTGCTGATGGAGCAGAGGCTGGTTTTCTCAGCTTCAATAAAGACATATAGTTTCACTGAATCACAGACTGGTAGAGGTTGGAAGACACCTCTGTAAGTCACCTGGTCCAAACACACTGCTCAAGTTGGCCACCTAGAGCTGGTTGCTGAGGTCTGTGTCCAGATGGGTTTTAAATATCTCCAAGGATGGAGACACCACAGTTTCCCTGGGTGACCTGTTGCAGTGCTCGGTCACCCTCACAGTAAAAAAAGGTTTTCCTGATGTTGAGTTTCAGTGGGTGTGCCCATGGCCTCTGGTCCTGGCCCTGGGCACCACTAGAAAGAGCCTGACCCCAACCTCCTTCCACCTTCCCTTCAGTTTTTTGTATACATTGATGAGATATCCCCAGAGCCTTTTTTTTTCTCTAGGATGAACAACCTCAACCTCTTAGTCTGTCCTCATAGGAGAGATGCTCCAGTCCCTTCATTATCTTGTGGAACCCTTTGTTGGAGTCTGTCCAGTGTGTCCATGACTGTTTATGGCTGGAAATAACAGTGTTTCCTGCTCTTTTCTTCCTGGGCATAACCACAGAAGGTTACATTGCCAAGTGATGCCACATGAGGGACTATTAAGCATTTGGACAAGTTCAGGCAGAACTGCAGGAGGTGAAGGGAGGTGCTGTCACTACCATATAATACACACACCATTATTTCAACAATGTATACCTCATGCAACACAGTTGGAACTGCAAATTGTTGCCCTCTGGGGTTTATGTGTCAAAGCCCAGTAGGAGCATCACTGTGAAACAGACACCCACAATTCAGTGATGGGAATGCTGAACAATGACAATTTATTGAAAAAGAATGAAAGCAAGGCAAAATACATTTAGATTTACTCTACATCATAAAGCATTATTGCATTAAAAATGAAAGGTGCCCGAGGCTGTGTATCTGGATCTGGTGGGTTTAGGACTAAGGGGATTCAAAGCAAATTCCTGTGTTTAGAATAAATTTTCATCGCTCTTGAATGGAGTCCACGAAGTCTTTATAGATTCCATGGCCTGTACAAAGGGAAAAAAAGAAAAGATTCAGATTATCTTTCTGCTTCTATTCCCTCCCTACATATTCTCATTCCATGTGTATTTTCCTCTTGGGTCAGGAAAATTTACTTTCCAAAATACCTAATGTCACATGCAGTCATGATGGGACAACCCTGTGTACTCACACCTGTGAGTAAGATGAGGGAAAGCATGGAATTAAATCGATATCCTTTGATATTAGGGTGAATATTTCTGAGTGAACATAGAAGTCTTCCTTTCACATGATAATATATTTTTTACAGCACTTTTGCACCTACTGGTGGCGCTCAGTAGATAGCAAGGAAAGCTGGAAACAGTCTTTTTAGCAGGACCTGATGTGACAGGACAAGGGATGATGGTTTGAAATTAAAAGAGGAAGATTTAGACTGGAGAGAAGGAAGGATTTTTTCACACTGAGGGTGGTGAGACCCTCTCCCAGTTTCCCAGAGAGGTGGTCACTGCCCCATCCCTGGCACCATTCCAGCTGAGTTTGTCTGGGGCTCTGAGCAACCTGCTCTAGTTGCAGATGGCCCTGCTCAGTGCAGGGGGGTTGGGCTAGATGACCTTTAAAGGTTCATTCCAACTCAAACTATTCTGTGATTCTATGGTGCATATCTCGGGAAAGAGAGCACTGTGGAGCCACTTGATTGTCCTCATGGTATATGTAAGGGTTTTTTTGCTTATATTCAGTCCAAACATTCATTAGAACCTTAGGGTTAAGGACTAAGTCAAAATAGATTTGTCTGCTCATACTGAAGACAAGCCTTGGTGAATGTCAAACTCACGGTTTGCAGCAGGAGCGGAATCCAAAGCAACTTCCAACTTTAACCAGATGGAAGGGACATCTTCCAAAGTGACAGGACCCGTGTCTACAGAACAGCTTGTCCCGCTGGGGTGAAGACAGACCTGTAACAATATAAAGAAGTTTCTTTCCCACTTGGAAAATGCAATTATAATGCCAGAGTGTTTCCTTTTTGTTGAGCTGCCTTCCCTACCAACTCGTCTTAAGGCCATTTAGAAAGGCCATGTAAGAGGTGATATTACAAAGCAGCTCTACACCTTGTAATGGTGGGATCTTTGGTTCACAGTGCTTCTAAATGGCCTAAAAGTCCAGGTGGAGAATGATACAGATATTCTGACTCGTCCTTTACCTTATGGTTACATGTCTAGAGGCTTTAATACTGGCTCCTCTCTGAAAATAGTTGGCCAGACTTCATACTCATCTGCATATGCATTGTTGAGTATGCTGTTATCCAAAGATCATGGACACTACAGACACCATCTCAGGTGTCTAATACCAGACCATCTAGCATGATCTCTTTTAGGGATCTCTTCACCAGAAGTGAAAAATCACTTTTCTTCAGAAGTGATAATTTCTCCACCTTTGAGTTTCCACACAGGAGCACAGACATTGAGCTGTTTGATTAACTCCTGCTCAGTCCCTAGAATTTTTAAACCAGTAGTGGTCAAAATGCGCTAGGAACTTTATTTCAGGTGCACAAAAATCCCCTTCTAGACTCTATTTTCCATCTTACCTGGAGAAACCTGGATCGCCAAGACGAGGAGAGAAAAGAGCAGGTAAAGGATCTTCATGTCTGTGAATTTGCTGTCTCACTGTAGGGAAAAGAACCAGGAAAGACATATGACAGACAATACTTGGGATCTGCAGTTTTCAGAACTGTACAAAATACTGTGTTAACACAGTGACATTTATACTGCCTTTTTCTTAAAACGTAAAAATAACCTACTAAGACCCATATGACATCATTATTACTGTGTGAGCATTACTGGGGAAAATAAATGAATAGAAAATCACAGAATCATGTTGTTTGGAAGAGACCTTCAAGATCATTGAGTCCAACCATTAACCTATCAATGCCAGGAAACCACTAAACCATGTCCCTCAGCACCACATCTCCACAGCTTTGAAACCCCTCCAAGGACAGTGTTTCCACCACCTCCTTGGACAGCCTATTCACTGTTCAATAACCCTTTCACTGAAGAAAGGGCAGCATGCTTCGAGATATGTGATCATTAAGATATTTTAATAGTTTGATCACTTGGATTTCTTTCACAGTTTGCAAGTAGCCCTTAACCAAAATGCAATCATGACTTGATTTTTAGTTCAGTGTTTTATCTCATAAATAAACAACTTCAAGCAAATGAGGTGATTACACAGTCAAACTTCATGGAAAATAAATAATAAATAAACAAACAAATAAATAAATAATAATTAAAAAACCAACCAAGAACTTCATTTTGCAATGTTAAAAGTTATCAGGAAATAACAACTAAAGTCAACTTGCTCAAAATCTTCAGTCTTATTGCTACAGGCAGCACTTCTAGAGGGGACAACCAACACAGTTACTGTTTGACAAATTGAATTTGAAAAGAAAACGTGCAATACCTTCACTGAAAGGGTTAATAATTGCATTAGTGCCAGCAAAATGGGGTAAGAAAGCCTAGAAGGGGACTTATGGATAAAGAAGAGCTTGTTAATGTCATGTGTCTTGGCAATCGAGAATCTTCTGCTCTGTCACAAATTCTGTTATCTAAAGCAAGGAAGGGAAATCAGGCTGCTTTGAAAGGTCCAATTTCTGCAAACAGAATGGTACAGGGTGCAAAACAGCTTTGAAGTTAGTGTTAGTTGTTTACACAAATTTCTGCATATTTGAAAATATCAGGAGGAAAAAAAAAGTAGGTAAAGTTAACAATTCTAAAAATGAAAGAAAGTTCTTAACGCAAAGACATAGATAAAAATATGATTTTCCATCCAATGACCACCAGTTTTGACCACAAACCTTTCTAAAAGTAAACTGACCCAGCCAGGTTTTTCCCTAGGATTTAGTAAAATTAATATTTTTATCAAAGTATTCAAGATGTTAACATATTTGAACTACTTATTCCACCTGAAAACCTTGAAAACTTAGACAAACCTTTATTAGTATCCTCTAAATTTAGGCTAATAAGGCAGAGGTTTGGGTTTTTGTTTTTTTTCATTGGGGTTTGTTTTTTTGCTCTTTTTTGTGGTTTGTTTGCTTCTTTTGAGGAAAAGAGAACAGCAGACATTGAAAGAAAGACTGAAAAGAGTAATTACCAGGTATCAGGTGAGTCCAGAAGCCAAACAAGGCCTGTTCTTGGTCCCTTCCCTCTGGAGGACTTTGGCTGTAGGGCTGAGAGCCTCTTTTATAGCACATTTCCTAAGGGGAGGGACAACCATTGTCTCTTCTCAGAAGATACACCCTGAGCCAATCAAAAAATGACCCCTTTTTTTTGGTAACTTCTAATCCAATCAGCATCAAGTTGCTTTTCATTTTCTAGTAAAAAAAACCCAAAAAACAGAGTCTGTGTCTGAACCTAATGAGGCTTTTCTTCTGGAAAATCCCAGTGCAACACCTCTTGTGACACTCTAGTTAGTGTAAGATACGTTAAACCACCATGGTATGTGGCAAATATCTTGGGAAAGAACGTTGAACTGTTCCTGCTTAGGAGCAACATAATCCATTGCAATACAGAACATCTGAGTGTGCTTCTCTGCACTCCCAGTTAGTTTGCTTTCTGTTCCATAAATATAGATTATAAGAACACAGAATGGGCATATGAAACTAAAATGAATGTCTGTCGTCTTGGTGGCCAGTGGCCACTGAGGATGTCTAAGTAAAGAGCATAAAATATACAGAAATAGGGTGGATGCATTTTGGTTATGTCTCTGAACAGCCTTCCTGCTGATGGAAAACACATCCCAGTTTAGGCAAATCCAAGTGCCAGAGATTATCTGGGACCTCAGGCTCCTGCTTTAGCATTTTCCTGTGACTCTAGCCCATTTTCTTGTATTTCTGGCCTCCACAGGACCTCCAGCTGGTGTTTCCACATATTGTGTCTTATATTTTGCTTATCTGGTCTCAGTCTTCCAGTGGATCATCTCTGTTTTTTTTTTTTCGTAGGAAGTAGAAAATAAATATTCCATTTTCACCTCTCTATGCCACTACTGATGTTGCAGTCTTTTCTTACACTCCCTCTTTCCTGTCTAGTTTCCCCCCTTGAAAAGAGGGGTTCTGTCAACTGTATCTGTTAGAGAAGTCTTCAAAAGGATCCAGTTAGTTCAATGAATCATTCCTCTTGCAAAAAAAATATTTTATTTTTTTTTCAGTTCTATTACCTCTTTTGGGGATTGGGCTGGCTAGAATTGCATGCAGTGTCCAAAATACATCTCAGATTTGTATAGTACCTAACTAAACTTACTCTTGTTTTCAGCTCCTTTCCCCCCCCACCCCCCCCCAATTCCTAAACACTTCCCTTGCCTTTTTGTCTACAGGTGAACACTGACATATCTAGAGCTGTATCCACAGTGAAGACTATAATTTCCTTAATTATTTAAATTATCCTGGGCCCCCTGCTCTCAATTACCCTGCTGGAGCAGGGGGGTTGGACCAGATGCTCTTCAGAGGTTCCTTCCAACTCCCACCATTCTGTGATTCTGTGATATATATGTATGTGAAATATGCCTACAAATGGTGTCCCTTAAATGAATACTCCCATAAATGAGATAGCTTTTTATTGTCTACATATTTTCACAAGTGAAAAGTATTTGCAGGAGGAAAAAATGGATAGCTGAGTTTCTGGTGTGTGTATGAACTTCTGGGCATAGAGCAGGAAATGGAAGGAATGAAATTGCAAAAGCTGTGGTTACTTCACAACTGGCCAAGAGTCCGTGGTTAGCTTACCTACCAACTGCTGCTGTTACTTAACCCAATTCCTCAAGGAAACAAAGATGCATCGTTAATTTTTGCCACGTCCAAAGTCCTGTGTCTAGGCTCTAATGCTGAGCATTCTTGACACTGTTAATTATAAATTCTACATGATCACTCCCATCATTACCAGCAAAATACCTTTGCCTGGACCTGGGCAAGGGAGAAGCAGGGTAGGGATGGAGAACCTTTGGTTGTCCAAAGCTCATAGTGGTGAGACAGGTCTTATCAAGATTTTGGGTTGTGGCTCTTAGGGTGGATAAGCTTTCCATACCCACAAGTAGCTCCTGTTCTTATGAGGAGGAGACAGATACTTTCATACATAAGAAGACACCTGTCAGGGTCTTGCCCTTCACAATCTCAGCTTTTTTTTTCTAGTGCTTTTCTCCAGTAGACCTGACTTACACCAGGATCATAGCAGCATTAAATACAATTTCCTTCACCAGGGTAATTCCAGCCTCAGCAATAATTCTGTGTATATTCAGTGTAATCCCCCTGCACTGAGCAGGGCCATCTGCAACTAGAGCAGGTTGCTCAGAGGCTTGGCCAACCTCCCCTGGGGTGTGGTGCCAGGGATGAGGCAGCCACCACCTCTCTGGGCACCCTGTGTTTTTTTACTACCCTGAGTGTGAAAAAATCCTTCCTTCTCTCCAGTCTAAATCTCCCTTTTAATTTCAAAACATCATCCCTTGTCCTGTCACATCAGGCCCTGCTAAAAAGACTGTTTCCAGCTTTCTTATAGGCCTCCCTTAAGGCCACCAGAAGGTCTCCTCAGAACATTCTCTTCCCCAGGCTGAACAAGACCAAGTCTCTCAGCCTGGCCTCCCAGCAGAGGGGTTCCAGTCTTCCCAGCATTGTTGTGGCCTCATCTGGACCTGCTCCAACATATCCATGCCTTTCTTGTGCTGAGAAGTCTAGCTGGACATGAGGACACTTGAAACTCCAGGTGGGGTTTCTCATCAAACTTGAGATGTCCTAAAGGTAAGCATCAGAGTCTTCAAGTTATTTTCACTGGTTTTCCTTCATAGTTAATGGAAAGAAAATGTTCTAAATATTTTTAGCTAAGCATAAACATTTACTATACGAGTGCTCAAAATAACACCAAAGTGTCAGTAAGGATGTGCAAGAAACCAAGATTGCATCAGGAGGTGTGCTACAGCATCTCCTGCAAGCTAAAGAGCCATAATCCCAACATAAATGAGACCTGTGTCTCTAACAGAGCCAGCATTTCTCCTTCAGAAGGTTTTTACATATACAGACACCACTCCAAACCCACCCAAGCAAGCCATTAAGAAATAAAACCACCTCACTTTGGCAATTTATTTGCCTGAGCACGTTCAGCAGCTGCTAAACGGCCAAATCACTATGTTTGAAGTCCATAACTTTTGAAAATGTTTTTGCTAGTGTCTTTCTATTCCCTTTGTCTTTTTTTTTCTGGTTTGTGTTACTATCAAGGGTTTGATGTTAACCAAAATGTTCCTAGTTTTCTCTTGCATGATGTTCCCTCAGAAGCGAAATTTCTCAGATGCCTCCAGGCCCCTCTAAAGGAAGCACCTGGAGATATCTTAGCATTTTCTACACTGCTAGGCCATGAGGGTATGTAAAAAGAGACAGAAAGCATGGATTCTCTCTCTGACATCTCAGTCAAAAATAAGATCATGTCTTCAAAAAGCATCCTGGAAACTACTAGAAGGTGTACCTGCTGGACACAAACACCTGTGAAATCATCACATAGAGAAGCTAGGTTTCATCCCTGACAAAGATACCATGGTCACTGCAGGAGTATTCCAGGAATAAGGCCATTGGGAAGAGGTGTGAAATGACCTCCCTTTTGCCTGGAGGTGCAGTGGAGTGCAAGTGGAGGAATGTCTAGCTGTAAAAGCCACCAGCCCACCCGTGTATCACTATCCATGGTGTGAGCAGCTCTGTATAATAGCCTCTCCTTCCCTATAAAAAACCCAACATGGTTCAACCATATGAATGCCATCATAACTGTTTTTATTAAAGAGAAAGGGAAACAAATTATTTTCCATTGTGCTTTCTGACTCATGTTTTTGCAGATACTGGTGTTTGCTTCACTTCAAAGGAAGATTTTGAGAGCTCTTTGTTGCAGCAGGAACCGGTGCCACCAGGAGTGCTGGGATTGGTGTGATTCAGAGGCCATTTGGTAGAAGCAGAAATTATTTCCAAGGACAATCCAAGGAGTCTTCATCTATACCACCCCCTGTATGGTGAAGAAGAGAAAGACTCATGTTACCCACCAGTATTTTTTCTGTAGTGATGTTCCTTTATCTCATGGCACCAGAGCAGAGGCTGCCATGGGATGCAAAGCCCCCCTGGGGACCCTCTGCCCCAGCAGGCTTGGCATTGAAGAAGTGAGACAGGATGGAACTGTGCCTCTAAGATGTCGCTCTGGAGAAATGATAAGGAAGATATCAGTCATTGCCACAGTGATCCCTGCCCTTCTACATACTTTCTGCAGCAAGATAATCCATTGCTACATGTTCCAATCCAGTAATAGGGCCGACGACATATCCCTGGGATGCAGCGTCCATTCTGGGCTATGCAAGGATCCATTGTCCTACGCTGACCTGCACAGGAGAGAGAGGATAGTCATTTACCAAAAAAAAGAGAGCAAAGTAGATGCTCTTTATCTCCTCTATGGCTCTGCCTTCCTCACACATTCCTTACCTGCAGCCCCTTGGAACATCATGAAGAGGACAACGAGCAGCAGGTAAAGGATCCTCATGGCCACAGCTGGGGGCTGAATTATCTGTAATGAGCAGAGAACATAAGGCTGAGAGACACTAAATGGAAGGTCTCCACCTGAATGGGAGGCAAGGAACTGCTTAAAACATCCCCTCAACAACCAAAGCCAAAATCTTCCAAAACACAATGGACTTGAAGAATGAAAAGAGTGAAACATGCATTCTTGGAGATACTCAGAATTTCAACGAACCTCTAAGAAACCTCACCTAATTAGCTCACCTCTGAGCACAAATTCAGACTAGAAACTCCTGGACTCAGGGACTTTAATCTTAAGTATCCAACCTTGACTATTCTGGGAGTCTATGGTGTTTTAGTGTTGGTTTTGCCTTTCTTTTTTTTTTTTTCTTTCATTATTATTATTTTTAAAAATATATATTGATTTTATTACATTGAAAAATGATATTCCAGATCTGTTCAACACTGGTCAGATTAGTCTGGAACCAGCACAGACCCACATATAGTTCACCTTCAACCTGCTGTATTTCACAAAGTGTTCAGAGGCCAAGGCAACCATCATCCTTAGGAAAGTCTAGAAGAGACATCTGTATCTGTTGAACATTAAGGTGACATCTCACTCAAAATATTCCTGGAAATCAGTCAAGATACAAGATTCAACTGTGAACTGCTATGCTGGCCACATGCTTGTCTTTGTAGGAAGCTAAACATGTATTCACCAACAAGCCCTCTGTCTCTGTTCCCTCAGGTGAAGGTTTCTGGGTCTCTTTTCACTCCTCTTGGAGGTCAGCAAACAGTCTCCTCCTGCAAACCCTTCAAGTAACCAACCCATGGCTCTGCAGCACACAGTCACTGGAGTGATGAGAAGGAAGGGGTTAATGACAGCAGAACGCTCATTAGACTGGAGATTAGTGAAAGGAATAGAAGTGTTGAAGGTGGAGAGATGAAGGTGCCTGTCCAGAACCAGGCAGAGAGTTACCAGTGGGTGGAGGTGGTGAAGGATCACGACTGCTGTCCTTCTCTTCTCCAGCAGGTGCCCCAGACCCAAACCTGCTTCTGTATATAAAGCTTTGGGGATGCTGGCATTGCAGTCACGGGCCAATGAAAAGAAAAGCATTTTCCAGCCAAACTTGCCTTCTATTTCAGTGTCTTCCAATGAGAAAGGAGGGTCCACGTTGAAATTGCTTTCTTTGCAAAGCCCCTGACCTTTGTGCAACCCAACTTAGACCATCCAAGTTTGTGTAAGATACGTTAGGCCACAGGGTTATGCAAAATACCTGGGAAGATGCAACAAGTTGCTCCATTTGGTCCTGCAGGCTCCTTATTCCACCGCTGATACTCAGCTTCGTTGGCTCATTTGCAGCTGTAAGGTGGTCACTGTTCCCCTTCACAACATTTTGTCCTTTACATCTCACCTGCTGCTTGTCTTTTCCCCATGTCTGTAACAGAATAAGCATTGCTTACTTTTCAGCTGGTTAATTACAAAGTCAATAGTTTAGTGCATCATGAAATTAGCAGGTGTGAAATTATAATATCAATAAAGTATTACAGATAAAACTGTGTAACACATCACCTTTTCATTTTTACTGCTTTCTCTCTTGTTTGTTTTTTTTTTTTTCTCTGTTGTTTCAGAGTCCTTTCTCATATCAAATTTTACTTAATCTCTGTTAGGCTGCCCAGGACAACCAGCACTCCTGCCAACTTCACACATATTTCTCTGTCCTGCTTGGAGGTAGAACAGAACTCATTCTGTTCAGTGATTTTACTTCTCAGCTCTGTCTCAGTTGCTGCACTTTCTGAACTTCACAGCACATTTTTGTGCCAAGAACACCGGAATAATCCTGCTAACCACTGCCCTGGGCAGCCTGTTCCAGGGCTTGACTACCCTTCCCGTGAATAAATTTTTCCTAATGTCCAACCTAAACATTGCCTGGGGAAACTTGAGACTATTTCCTCTTGTCAAGTATCAGCAAATAATTGTCCATGAGCCAGCACTTTAAGGCCAAGCTACGTCTCAGGGTAGCAAATTTATTAGCCTGTGCCGCGGGGAGTTAATTTCGGTGGCTGGAGGATGGTGGGGAGACCCAGAGGCACACGACTGCTGTCAGCTTGGCCATCAGACACTTGGCTGTGCTGTGACCCACCAGGCAGGAGCTCTGGGTCTGTGTTGCCCTCTCCTGGACGTTGCTGCCTTGCAACCTACTCGTGCTTCTGATACAAGCTCTAAAGGGGAGAGGAGGGATGAAGCTGTGGATGCCCAGCAAAAACCAGAGGTTGGGCAGCACATCAGATGGGTCATCAGTGGCATTCTGACTGTGCAGTGTCTCGTGTTTGCATAAATCTCTATTTTTTTTTCCAGTTTTTTTTTTTTTTTTAGGCATCCTTAAGTGTACAAAGAGAGGATTAACAGAGAGGTTAATTTATTACAGCTCTTAATCCCACTTGCTCAGTTCTTCATCATCTCAGGCCCTGTTGTGCATCTGGGCTGGAGCAGAGCTGGGCAGCATGTCACAGAGATCTGAAACCTGGGCTGCAGAAGGTTACAGAGAGGTTTACGGGAGAAAGAAGTAAAAGCTGAAATAAATTAATTCTGAATTATTATCTTCTTTCTTCCCAGTCCCACAGTGCTTAGTTTTACACCACATATATGGCCATTCTTTTTCAAATATGATGCAACAGCCTTTGAAAGGTGCTCCAAGGTGAACTTTGCAGCATGACCCAAAAGGAGCAGCATTCCCCAACTCTCTCCTGGAAACCTTTCTGTTGGTTTCCATATTGACAGTTGCATAGCTGTGTCCATGCTATTCCCTTGGGAAAAAAAGTATGGCTTGAAAAAAACCCTTGAAGGTCACTGAGTCCAACCCCCTGCACTGAGCAGGGGCATCTGCAACTAGAGCAGGTTGCTCAGAGCCCCAGACAACCTCACCTGGGATGGTGCCAGGGATGGGGCAGCCACCACCTCTCTGAGCAACCTGGGCACCCTGGGCCAGGCTCTCACCATCCTCAGCATAAAAAAAAATTCCTCATCTCCAGTTTAAATCTCCCCCTTTTAGTTTCAAACCATCACCGCTTGTCCTGTCACAACAAACCCTGCTCAAAAGTCTGTCCCCATCTTTCTGACAGGACCCTTGAAGTCCTGAAAGGCCCCAAGAAGGTCTCCCTGGAGACTTCTCTTCTCCAGGCTGAACACCCCCAGCTCTCCCAGCCTGGCCTCCAAGCAGAGGGGTTCCAGCCCTCCCAGCATTGCTGGGGCTCCTTTGGTCCTGCTCCAACAGCTCCCTGCCTCTGCTGTCCTGAAGACTCCAGAGATGGACCCAGCCCTGCAGGGGGGTCACTGCAGAGCAGAGCAGAGCAGAACAGAGGGGTTATCTAAATCCTTGGGTTATCTTAATCTTTGGATTATCTAAATCTGTGTTTAGGTCCCAGCTGGGTAAACACTCCATGTGGCATAAAGCCTGGCTTTGCAACAGTCAGTGAAGCACAGACAAGTATCACTGTGGCTCAGTAGATGTAAAACTGATTTTCTCCTCTCTGATTCCCCAACAGCACATTTTCCTTTGGAAGCAGCTTGCAAAACCTCTCTTTTCTTGTGTCTTCTCTGAGCTGAGGGTGCCTCTGTGGGTAGGAGAGGTGCAGCCCAACTGCTGTGCTGGGAAGGAGCTGGGACAGCTCACTCTGAACCACTGCAACAGTGGGCAGCAGCTGTGATTTCCAGGCAGGTTTTGGCCAGTTTGGGTCTGGGCAGGTTTCCACGAAGCAGGTCAAGGCCACTGAAAGGACAACAGGAGTGTTCCCTGGCTGGATTTCATTTTTTTTTGTGTACGTGCTGAGAGAGTAAGAGTTGGGCAATTGTACTAAAGCTCCATCGCCCTTCCTGTCATTCTCATAGAGAACTGTGGAGGAAGAGGATGTCAGAGAGAGACTGAAGAATCCTTTTGGTTTCAAGTTAGCTGAGGACATCCCATCATCAGAGGTAAGCAGTGGCATGACTGAGATACACGGACATAAGGGGCTTAACCCAGTTGTCTCCATACCAACATCTAAAGACATTTGCAGTGCTCTGCACTACTCTGAGTTCTCCACCTGGGACTGGTGGACAAGGGTCAGAAAGAGGAGACCAAGCCTTGCTGGAGTAGCCAGGGAGGCCAGCTGAGCACAGGAGCATCTCAGGTGGCACTTGTCTAAGCATGAGCTAAAGAACTGAGACATGGATTTTCAGGGAGGACAGGAGTCTGTGGTGTGATGACAAAAATTTAGAAGAGCCCTTCTGTATGGTCATGTTAACATCAGTTTGTATATAAATATATATTTGTTAGTGTGGATTTGTTAGGAAGAATGTAGAGAAGTGGAAGAGCAAAAAATAGTCATTATATAACCTGTAATTTCAAATAAACAAGTACAGATTATTCCTGAATAAATCACAGATGAAAACATCTGGATTTTTCTTTTTTATTAATAATGTCTTTGTCTAAAATGAAATATAAAGCAATTTAGAAGATTCAGACTTTGTTTCTATTAGGATATGTTTTTATTTTGAATAT
>JAABPQ010022115.1:23243-37318 GCA_033439865.1 Alcedo quadribrachys
GAATATATAAATACATATATAGGCATACAGATATATGTATACATATATTTATATATGTACTTGTATGTTTGTATAAATTTAAAAAAAAACCCAAAACTTGTATGTTATAAATAATGAATAGTGTTTGAATGTGGTAATGACAAATTCAGGTCAATTGCATGACCTCTTTCTGCTTATTTCTTAGCATTTGGTGGCACTGAATTCAGAGATGAAGATCTTTTCCCTTTGTTTTGCTGTTCTCCTTTTAGTGCTCCAAGGCACTTCAGGTAAGTAAATCAAAAGAAATGTAGAGGGAAGATTGTGAGTATGGAGAACCTAAAATAAAAATGGAAAAAAAGAGGGATTTAGTCTCTTTTTTTCTCAAGCCATCTAGTGCTGCCAATGTGCTGGGCACACTTTAGCAGTGAACAGATAGATGCCAGCTGGGTCCATTGGATGAAGCACTGTCCTGCTTTGGAAAATGATGGAATTTAATGCTATGGACTGGGGCATCCTGCAGGCAGACTAGATTATTGTTGTCATACCACAGAATCATGGTTTGGATGAGAAGGGACTTCTAAAGGTCATCTGGTGCAACCCCCCTGCAGGGACCAGGGACATATGCAACTAGAGCAGGTTGCTCAGAGCTCCAGCCAACCTGCTCTGCTACAGTGCCAGGGATGGGGCAGCCACCACCTCTCTGGGCAACCCTGGACAGGGTCTCATCACCCTCAGTGTGAAAAGTGCAAAAAATCTATAACCCTAACTTGTTATTTAGGAAGTAAAATCAAGACTCTGGGTTGTTCTTTTCTTTGTGCAGGTTTCATGCGTGCACCTAGCAACGTTGGACAATGCAAATTGGCTGGGGGTATCTGTTTTGCTCACCACTGTCCACCCAATGCAAGGTCCATTGGACGTTGCCAGCTAAGGTTCCCTTGCTGTCGAACTCTGGTGAGTTATGGATTTGATGAGGATTAGGTGTTTCTTGTGGGTTTATTACTCACTCCCACACATCCAGTCTGCACTTGAGATGTAAAACATCTCCAAGTTCAAGCCAGCAAGGGAGCAGAGACTTAAGGACACTCAGATGCAGGATTTCCTGAGGATTTCCTCAATAGCTCCCTCTGTACCTTTAATGATGTAGCTCAAGTGCCTCAAGGGAAAGCCCACCATCAAAATCTTGTTGACGAAGATATGTGATTAGCTAGGTAAGAACTATTTTCTTCTGCTATTCCCATTAGCTGGTTCAAACTGCTCATGATGAGTAATGCTGGCTTCAGAGGTCACATTTCTCAATGTAAGGAGACCTGGGGAACTGGGATGTTTGGGTCAGGTTCATAGGAGACCTGCACGTTCCATATTGCAAAACCATCCAGGTCTCACCCTCAGAAGAACAACCTGTAAGTCGTGTTGTTCTCCTAGATGTTTTCTCCAATTCCACAATTCTCCCCTTTTATAGAAAAACCAATGTTAAATTATATTGCTTTTCTCAAATTTCTTACTGGAAACATGAAGTTCAGCCTATGTCCTTACACGAGTATGAAACTGCAGAAAGAAATATCCATGAAAATTTACACTCTGCCACCACTGATTTTAATGTTCCATTTTCTGCTACTTTTTTTGCTGTAAGATGCTGTAGCCAGTCTTATATTTGGAAGCTCTTACTTAAACTCTGTTCAGTATTAATAGCAGAGATGTTAAAAATAAATCATGAATAGCAGAAATTCCTCTCTGTACCAGAGACTTCAATATAAGTAGGAAGCTCCAGGTACAGAGACCAGGCAATTCTTTATTAACTAAAATAGAAAGGCAATTTAGTACTACAACATAGCAGCAGCAAGAATGTGAATGTCCTACACTCACAAGTTATCCAGGAATATCAGCTCTTGGTGCTCTTCCAGTTCTTTCTATGCTCCTTATTCAATTAATTTCCTAGTTATAAGTGCAAATTCTGAAAGTTTGTTTCCTTTTATTTCAGTATGATTAGTGTCTGTTGGCTTCTTAGCTGGGATAAGCAGAGCTTCTGGACATTTAAGAATTGCATCATTGCATTGGAAAATCTGGAATATTGAGATGAAAATATGCATTTAATACACACATGCACACACCAAAAGATGAACAACAAAGAAAGAAATCAAACTCCTCTGCAAACAACCTGATGAAACTCCAAACAATTCCTTGAACCACCCCGAGAAGACCGATATTTCTTATTTTTCTATAGTGTTTCTGTTGCAACTGTAATGCAGCCAACAAAATCAAACCCAGAGGGCCACCAGCATGCAAAAGTCTCTCACCACAAGTTGATGCAGAGCAGATTCTTCCTTTGGTCCTCAAGGCAGATATTCCTTCTTTTCTTTTCTTTTTAGCTTTAATTATAATGTGAATAACACTAGAAGACAACAACTCTGGGAGCTGCTGAATGCTCCTATGAGATGTTTGCACTTCAGTCTGTATCTCAATAAACTGCAATAACTTGCCCCAGAGGACTTGTGTTTGATCCTTATATCTTTGAGGGATTGTCTGGGTGTGAGTTTTTGCTGGAGGATCTCCCTCCCTCCCTCACCAGGGGTCATTGTGAGCTGTGCCTTGTGGTAAACAAACAAGAAGAGAAGAAGGACATAAATTCTAAGGCTCTTGGCTGATGGACAAGCAACTCATTGCCTCCAGACATCATGGTGCAGTAATAAATGGTTTGACTGGTTTATGATCCAGAGAAGTAAAATTCCATTAACCTGATGCTAAATAGAGGTGGCTGGAGCAGAATCACATGAACATGGTGAGGCAGTTTCAGGACCTAAAGCAGTTGTCTTTCTGCCACCCTGGGGTTTCTCTGCCTTGCCATTCCAGAGTTTCCTGTTGGGCTAGTGGGTGAAGACCAGTAGAGAGCAGAGGACTGAGCCTCTCTCCTGAATCCCAGCCTGGTGCCCTGGACTGGGAAGGCAGAGGGAATGAGCTCTAGTGATTGTTGATTTATTAGTATTATTTGTATTAATCTTTTGAATCATTGGAAAGGACCTCTAGGATTATCAAGTCCAACCTTCATCCTGACATCTCTCTGACCACTAGACCACAGCCTCAAGTGTTACATCTACTTGTTTTTTAAAGACCACCAAGGACGTGACTCCACCCCTCTCTGGGCAGCCTGTTCCATTGCCTTACCACAAATAATTTATTCCTAATATCTAATCTAAACCTCCCCTGATGCAATCTAAGGCCATTTATCTGTGAATATATGTGTATATACATGGCCACACAAATCAGTGCAACACAATCCCAAGCTGTGTGTTCCTGAATCCAGTCCCAGAATCCAACTCCTGAATATGGTTCCCATCTGCCACTGAGTCTCGTCTGGAACTTCTCCAGAGCCTGTTCCACAGCATCAGTGGTGGTGGTGATGAGGATTAGATTCTTCTCTGAGCAGCCTGGTGTAGTTGAGGGTATCCCTGCCTACTGCAGAAGGGCTAGACTAGATGACCTTTGGAGGTGCCTTCCAGCCCTAGCCCTTCTATGATTCCCTTTTTCTTCCCTTTTGGGAATGGAGAGGGGTTAACAGGGAGCATCTGTCATTTGTCTAGTGGCCAACCCAACCCTATCACGTAATACAGGACTCAACAACACATGCACTTAAATTAACTGAATTTAGTTAAATAAACTTAATTTACAGGTTGATTTTTATAGACAGTAAGAATAGCAAAAACCATCCTGACATACAGGAGCAAATATCAGCAACATGGTTTCACAGTGACTTGCTTTTATTAGAATTGAAGCTTCAAATATCTTTATTGGGGTACAAGAACTCCTCTTCAGATCTTGTCTTCCTAAGGGTCTTCATCCCCATGGAAAGGCTCTCCGGGTTTGCACTGAGGCTGGAATCCATTGATGTCAAAAATAGGAGATGTCTTAGATGCCCAGAGTTCTTGTCTGTGTGGTCAGTGAGGTGTCAGGTTTAGGAACTGGGTGTCCTGTAAAGGAAAATCAGATGTTTAGCTGATCCACCTATTTCCATCCAAAGAAGTAAATTGTACCTTGCTGTCTCAGACTACTGTAGATATAAAGTAATGTCTCGGACTACTGTAGACATAAAGTAACACACAGGGTAAAAGGCTACCAGAGGTCCTCATGACCTGGATTGCTGACCTGTGGCTTTTTTTTTTTTTCCAGAGAAAGCAGCCTGGCATTTTTGACATTACAAGGCTCTGTCTTTTTATTACTAGCCATAAATCCCAGCAATTAGACACTTTTTTTTTGGAGGGTGTAAGGGGCTGGAGGAGGTGTCCTCTCTCATGCCAAAAGGGGGAAAAGCTGAGTTAGTCTATTTGCTCTCGGTGCAGAAACAGCATTTCTCTGGAGGGATTCTCTTACCATTTGCAGCATTTCAGCTTCCCACCACGGCAGGTGCCAATGTCAACCAGAGGAGCAGAGCATGCAACAAAGGAGCAGGAGCCCCGGTTTTGCCTGCATGCTAAGGTGTCTGCAGCTTCTTGGCTGTAAGCTGACAAAAAGAAACAACAACAACAAAAAAACCAAGGTAAAAATTCAGTTTATATGTCAAGGCAGAGGACTGGAGAACTGTGGTAACCTGATTGCACCTTCTGAAGGTCTTTGCATCCATACGAAATGCAAACTAACTAGAAGAGCTTGGAGAAACAGTCTGCCTGAAGATGACTGGCTGCTTCCTTAGCATCTCTCCTGCACACACACTTGTCAATCCACTTATACACAACAATACTGTAATATATGAAAAAGCTGTAGGAAACACAGCAAAGTGTGTTTTTAACATGAATCAGAGAGATAAATCTTCATCACAGTCCAAACAATTGCCCAACTCAAACGTTTTAAATGTTTCAACATACACCATAAAATGAAATCAGTGACTGTTGTCACTAGTCCTGTGTATGATAACCAGCTAGGTTGGTTTTATCATGCTGGTATGTTCTGAACTGAAGGGTCAAACCTTCAGGCAGTGGCAAAGACCTCATCTCCATCATCATCAGGGTTTATCCCAGCTGAAAAGTCAGCCCTAATCTGGGTTCAGAGAATTTCCAGGCTAAACATCATTCATTCCCACTGGGATGTTCAGCCTGAGGTTTAAATTGTGTTATTTTAATATGATTTAGATGTATCTCTTGTATCATCTGGAGCCTTGTATAACCATGAATTTAAAAGGCAGAAGAGGTCTCTATCAGCTGCCCCAACTTCTTGCTTAGCACAAACCAAATTAATGTCACTCAGTACTTTCTGTGCCTGTCATCAAATCAGACTTTGTTCTTAATGTGAAAGCATGCAAGCTTTGTTCTAAATCAGATCTAACAGATTTCAACCAATTTGTCCCAGTGGTTCTCCAGTCTTTTCATCACAAATTATTCAAGGACTGTGGGTTGTTAATGTCACTGAGCTGATTTTAAAGACTCACTAAATTTGGTTTCCCTTACCTCCTAAACTCTATAACCAAACCCACTTATATTGCAAATGGACAGTATAGAGTTCAGACAAAGACACACAGTCACAACTACCTTTTTTTGTTCTTTTTCAAAAAAAATACAGGAGGTCTACTCATCTAGAAAACACAGGAGACTCAGGTACAAATGTGAGAAGAGAAAGCTCTCACATTTCAGGTTTGTGTCTTACATATCAGCCTAAGAATCACCTCGGTACATAATGCATCTTTTTTTTCCCATCATGTCATCATGTGACTGAAATATAAGATGCTAGAAAGAGTCAGGAAGAATACAAGATACCAGAAAGAGAGTCAAGAGGATTATCAAGGACCTCAACTCAATAGCTTTAAGATTAGGACTATGATTAGGGAAGAGGAATTCTAATATTAAAGTCACGGAGTCCCAAAGCACAGAGGAAATCTAAACCTCAGCACGAGGTTCAAACTGACTTCTCTGCACCCTTTTAGCCTCCATCCATTTCCATTCTTACCTGGGGCAGCCTGGAAGAGGAAGAAGAGAGCAGCAACGAGGAAGAAAAGGATTCTCATGACTGCCAGCTGTCAGTAGGATAGTCTTTGCAGGTATGAAGCCACTCCAAGATGGACAGAAGCTGTGTCCGAGGCAGAAGACAGCCAGTCCCTCTGCTTATAAAGGCTCTGGGATGGAGCAGTGCACAGGACTAGGGGGCGGAGGAGTGGTTGTCTGAGGAACAGCAAGTTCATTGCCCTATCACTATAGAGACTGGTGATGCATGAAGATGTTGCAACTTCACATGGTTTAAGATGCCTGACCTGAGCAATGACCAAATCCAGCTAGCTGACCTGAGCAGACATATTTGCAAATGTGCTTGCACGCTCTGTGCCAGCTGGTGGGCTGCACACAAGGAGGACACAGGATTGGAGGAGGAGGAGGGAGGAGAATCTGTGATCTGCAATACTGTAAACCATGCAGAACTGCTGATGCCCATGGCTCTTGGCCATGACCTTGTGACAGCCTGTCCTTCCCCCAGCCACCAGGAACAGTGAGTGTAGCAAGGGCAGGGCAGGTGGCCTGCAAGGCTGCATGAAACAAGGAGGCGACAGAACCTCCTCCTTGAATGCAGGAAAGGATTAGAGCTTTGGTCCTGGCTTGGATGGTAGTTGTAGGGCTCCAACTGAAGGAGGAAGGGTTGGTGTGAAAGGGTTGTGGATGTTCCCCTGCCTGGCTAAGAAATGGACAGACATGGCATTAGCTCCAGTCTCCCACATGTTCTTCTATCATGCTTCACAAGTTACTCTCTGCATCTTAGATTTGTGACTTTAGCCACAGATTTACAACAAACCTTGGAGAAATCATTAGGCAGGGACACCACTGTTGTGTCAGACCATCATAGGAGACTGCATCCCAGTTCCCCCCAGCAATCCATGAAGCTCTGCCCTGAGAACAGGGAGGTTATTCTACAAGCACTACATTCCCAAACTCTACTCTGATGATTTGAACCTTCTTCCAAAGTCTGGCCTTTGTGGAGAGTCTAAACCTACTCATTCTTTGCCCCAAATGACTTTGGTTTAATAACATTTTCCCTTGATGCTGGTCACCTTGCTGATGGGGTCATTAAGAGACTCACATCTCTCTTTCTGATTTCATAGATTCAAGACCCCAAGTCTACTTGTGCGTGATGTCTCCACATCTTTTATCACCTTATAACTTTTTGCTGTATCTAAAATAAATGTATCTTCTTTTTTTCCATGTCTGTGATATATAAGAAGGAGTAGAGGAGGTGTCACCATAGCTTTGTGCAGCACTCTTAATGTGCTTGACTCCAAGAAATGCCACTCCTGAGACATATGAAAACTGCAAGTGTTGTGGGTTTTATTTTTTTCAGATGAACAGTGTAAGCCCAGACTCATTAATGAAATCAAGTCATGAGGGTGATTAATCTTTTACTGCTCCTTGTTATGTTCTGTACTGTGTTGCCACCTCCTTTTGCTTCGGTCGGGAGAATAGGAAGGACTCCTCTGTCATCTCTCCTCTGTTTTCCTCCTGAATGTGAGAAAATAAGTTTTGAGGAGTCAGACTTTATATAAAAACACTCTTTGTCTGTATGTGCTGGAAATTTATTTTAAGCAAGCCACAGGGGACATTGACCAGCTCTCTGATTGCTCATCTCTGAGCTAAGACACAGACATGATGTCACAACCCAAACCACCTGCTCAAGGTTTCAGGCAGGCACACTTTATTTCTGAAAACACATCGTGGCCAACATTGGGGAAAGGGGCAGTCAGGGACCATAAAACATGGCCAGCCAGAAGGACACAGTGAAATTTTCTTATAAAAATAATAGCATTTAATAGAGAAGAAAAATGTGCTTGTCTACTCCTTGCATAATTCTTTTTCTGGCTGTCCCAAGTGGCATAAGGGGCCACCTGTTTGTTTTGGGGACTGAACTGCTGAGCAAACCCTGCTGGGATCAGCCCACAGTGTAACATGTTGTTTGGTGCTCTTTGGAACCAAACAAAACCAGGAGAGAGAAGGAAAGTGGGAACAGCTCCATCCTCTTCACCTCCCTCCCCCACCTCTAACTGGAGAGTGGCAGCAATGCTTGTCCTGGATCCAGGCTCCTCCCATGGAAAGGGATGGGACACCCAGGGTGATAAAAGCCCCCTTGAAGACTGCTTGGCACTGGGGAAAGGGAGCCTGGGCAAGGTGCCCTCTTTCTCCCCTAGAATCATAGAATTTATTATGTTGGAAAAGACCTTTAAGATCATTGAGTCCAACCATTAACCCAGCACTGCCAGGGCACCACTAAACCATGTCCCTCAGCACCACATCTCCGCAGATTTTCAATCCCTCCAGGGATCACAGGGACTCCCAACACTGCCCTGGGCAGCCTGGGACAGTCCTTGGCAACCCTTTCAGTGAAGAAATCTTTCCCAGTGTCCAACCTGAACCTCCCCTGGTGCAACTTGAGTCTGTTTCCTCTTGTCCTACTGCTTTTTCCTGGGGAGAAGAGACCAACCCCACTTTGCTACAATCATGATCCTTGAGCACCACAAGCAGATGCTGGCAAACAGTTGCCAGCATGCAGAGAAAGCAGTAGAGGTGTTACTGATGGGAAGCTGTTGACCTTGAAGTGTCAGAGTAAATATTAGACCTGGTAGCAAGGGAGAGGGTGGTAGAAATTTATGGGACCTGTCATTGTGACATAACAGCAAATAACCACCCAGAAAGAGTAAAGACATCTCTTTGGTTCACTGTTGCTTGAGGGAACTTTGTTGGTTTGTTGTTTACCATTTCAGCTTGGGAAATTGCCACTTGTCTTTGGATCTGAAGGAGAGACCCTGTTTTAATTCCAGCTGCTAGGCATCTAATCTGCCCACAACAGAAAGTGAGAATTAATTTAGTGACAGGTGTCAGCAACAGCAGCTTTGGATTTTCCTGTCCCAAAGTTAAGTGCAAGGTAAATTGTTGGTGAAAAGCACAGATGTTTACAGGCAGTGGGGGGAAGGTACACAGTGTTTGTTCCCCTCGAGAGACCACTTGATAAAAGCTGCTCATGCATGAAACCAGGGCTTCAGTCCTAGGGATTGAAGTGCCTGTCCAAGATCAGTCACAGGAACAGCTCCAGTCTGGCTCCCTACTGTTTAAAAAATCTGTGAGGGGAAGAAGTCAATGATCTGCAGATGTTTGAAAACTCCTTATTCCAATCACTATATTGAAAACAGTTCCATTTTTCAGGTGATCAAGGTGGAGGTTTTCTGAGGTGCTGTATTAGCTTTGGAAGGTGTACATCAATCAAGAGGTGTCTTTCTCCCACACTTTGAGCTATACTATCAAAGAATTTGGGTCCAGCTGCCCACCTGACAGCTCTCAGAGGGATGAAAAAAACAATGATGTTCTAGAAGAGAAGTTCTCAATAACCACAAGATGACAAACTTCTTGGGAAGAACTCTCAGGGGTCAGTGCATGAGAGAGAAAATCCAGCCAAGTGGTCTAGAAGAAGAGGGTCTCTGTAGAGTGAACAACACAGGAGGGCTTTGTGACCCACTCCATAAGAAGCCAACCTCAGGCTCCACTGAGGGGACATGAGGAGTGCAGGGGTGAGAAAGAGACTGAAAAAGCATCATTAAAATTGGGAAAGAAGGAGAATTGTACCTGAATTTATCCATGTGTTGCAGTGAGAGTGTCTGCTGGGCTGAAACAAAAGACCTTGACAAACATGAGGTGCAGCATCTAGAGACAAAAGTGGAGACCACCCTGTTTGTGATAACACTTCTGATTTAAATATTATAGATGTGTTTTGTAAGGACAGGAGGGAAGTCTGAGGTTCACTCTGTCCTGAATTTATCCAGAGATTTTTTTCTGGAGAAACTTGAGGATCCACTGGTAAAAACTGGTGAAGGAAAAAGTGAGTAATTCACTGTAATAAGATCATTTGGTAAGAAAAAATTGTTATAATACATTTAAATTTGTATGTTTGTGTATATTATTTAATCTCTGGATGTATCTATGTGTGTTCATTTGTTGGTAAGATGGAAAGACAATAAAATACCATACAACTTCTGTGTTCATTTGATCTCTTTTGATTTCTGCCTTTTTCTTCATGTTTCTGATTGGAATTATTTTTATACTCTTTAAATACAGATAAAGGCTACAGCTGTGAGGAATTAGCATCTCTGGTTTTACACAGCTTCAGATTTAGAGATGTGAAGATCAATTAAATTCCTTTAAAATAGGCTCCAATGTCATGATGGAGTTTTTTTTCTAATGCACCTGGATGAAATCAGCCCTTTTTTGCTCTAACAACATTTCCAGACAGATGTAGGATATTTACTCAAAAAAATTAATCAAATAAATAAACAAATAAATAGATAAAAATTTACTTTTTCCTCCATGACTGGTTACAATGGGAGAAAATAAATTGAGTTCACATCTTCAGCTATGGAGGAAACAATGAAAAATGTTTTGGTTTTGCATTTTTAGCACTATATTGTTCATGTCTGTGCCTATACTTGTGAATAAAATGGGTCATTTGAGCCATTCCCCTTTCCAAACCCCTTGGGAATAAGTAAGATGGCACATGTTCAAAAAGATGAGTGACTCAACGAGCCCTGAGCCATAACCACAGAGAAAATCACTGTAAGTAACAATAAAAGATGACAGCTGATGGTTTAAGAAGACATTTATTTTTGTGTGTGAATAAAATAATAATATATATATTGCTTCACATCCTCCAAGAGCTGCATGGGCCTGAAGTGATTGAACATCCCTGTGAGGTAGGCTGCAAAAGGTGGCCAGGGTGCCAAAGTGGCTTGTGTATTGAAAGCAGTAAAGGGAGTGACTTCAGCGAGGGAAAAACCTGGATCTCCAGGAGCAGTGTGCTAACAGGACGTGCCCTCTGGAAGCTTCTTTTAATGCTCATTTGCAGGAGGGTTTAGACAGAGGAGGAATCCATCAAAATCACCTCTTCAAGGCAGTGGAAATGTTGCTGGTAGAAGGGCACAGACCCAGGAAAGCCTCCTCTTCTTATTCTGCCTCAATCCTGTAAGGATACAAAGGGTCTTGTTATTTTGATGAAGTGTAACCTAAACTCCATCTCTAAAAAGCCTCAATACTTGCTAGTTGCCTTTCAGAATAAATTCACAGGGTGGGGGAATAGCCCTCAGGCTTAAAAACCTACATTTTGGCACTGGGGAAATGTGTGGGGTGTCCATGTCTATGTTTTCAAATGCCCAGTCTGCAAGAACTATGGTCATTGGCAAACTATCTATATTGCCACTAGTAATAAAATTTTGATTTCTCTCACCCCAAAATAAAAATCAGGATTTTATTTAGTTACCCAGATGGTTTCAATTTCTACTGTTGTATTCATCAACCCAGCTGAAAATCTAACAGCCCAATAGGAAAAGCAACCTGAACATCCTGGATCCTAAACATTAGGATCCATCAATATCACATATAGGTACATTCTTCTGAGAAAGAGTATTTCTGTAGAAAAATTACACCTGGAACCAAACTCTAGAGCTCTTGTTCTTTTCCAAGCCTTAATTCTCCTTTGGTTGGTCCTAATAGATATTCTTACAGTAATCTGGTGTGGGAAATCTGCCATCTGCTCCTACCAGTCTGTTTGCTGTCAGTAGAAATTGCTTCCTAAAGAAAATGAGCATTCAGAGAGGCTGAGGGCTCACATAATTTCTTTGTAAAATCACCTAATAGTAGGTTGTTTCTGTATCATTTACTTCCCCAAGTGGATGCTTCCTTAGCATCTTAATCTCTTGACAGCCAACATGTCCTAATATTGGTGTGATTTGGGTTTCCTGATGCCTCTGAGAATCCCCAGATGCTATGAAAACTCTTCCCTAGAGCCACATCATCACACTCCCTTCAGCTTCTGGGAACCTTTAAACCCTGGTGAGTCTAAGTAACAGAATAAGGACTTTGGGAAAGTTTTGAAAATACAGATCTGAGTCCTTCCTTTATTTTGAACCAGGCTCTGTCCAGTTACTTCAATGGCTGTGGATCTGCCTGTACATCTCCTGCTGGGATGAGTTATTAATTACATCCATCCTTTTTGTCCAAAGGCACAGGAATGTCTCATAATTTGCCATTAGATTTAGTGTATGCAATAGACAGTTAGTGCAGGTAGCAATGGTCATCACGTGGCAATCAGTTGGACAAAAGTGTTGTAAGAATTAAATGCCTGAGGAGTATGTTATCCTAAGATAAATTATATTCCCCCAAAGCATGTTCAAAACCTTAAGGGAAAAAAGTGTTGCAGTCAGGGAGATTCCAGGCATTATCAGAAAGTGATCTCCAAAGCCAGAAGTGAAATGCACACCCAGTTGTCTCTAGTTACTAACAAATTTCCTCTTCTTCATCTTTTTACAAGCTACAGTATTGGGAGGAAGAAGAGATGGGAAGAGAATGAGAAGCAGAGGTTTTTGCATGTTTTCCTTCCTTTAAGATTAGATTTTCTAGGTTATTTTGGAAATGAAAAAAAAAACCTCCTCCTAGAAGAAGGGAGGAGACACTGTTTCATTTGATGAGTGAAAATACTATGAGATATCTTAATAATGTTGTTTGTTTGTTTTTTTCTCCCCATCAACATTCAAAATAAGGGGGAAATGCTCAATTCTGGGAAATTTTGACTCTCCTGAACTTCTGTTTTTATACATAACTTAAATCTAAATTAATTGTGTAATCCAATTACACATCTATAATGTGCACATGTTCATCCTCCACCTGGAGTTCCTCACAAATATCTGCCCTTCGAGCCACACAGAACTGTGTGTATAATTCAAAGAAGTAATAGACAAACAGCAGGACCAAAACGCCCCCTGGGTCCCAAGGCACTTACTTTGAACAGCATTTCAGCATCCCTGCATGGCATGACCCTGAGACAGTGAAGGTGGGAGGGCACGCCCCAGCACGGCAGAAATTTCCCTGGCTCCTGCACTCTGCCGTGTCAGCAAAAATAGGATCTGCAGAGCCTGTGGGAAGGGGAAGATGTGAAAAATCTCAAGTTTTCAGCCTAAAATGATGAAGGATAAATATGCAATAAATCATCATCATCACAAATAGAATTAAAAACAATAATAATTTCTAAAATTAAATATATGTATATATATTTTAGGAAGAGTGCCACCATGAGCATGGACGTCCTTTATCCCATCCATTGCATAGCAGCATCCCAACAGCACCAGATTTTTGCTGGTTGCTTTTCTCATCCTATTCACACACTCCTGCTTACAAGCCCTTTTGTTCCTCGTAGGATTGACTTTGCTTCTCACCTGGAGCAGCCTGGAAGAGGAGCAAGACAACAGTGAAGAGCAGGTAGAGGATTCTCATGGCTGCCAGTCGGCTGTGGACCGTTTGCTCCTGCAAAGAGCCTGAAATGTTGACAGAGGATGAAGTCTGTCTGAGGAAGAGGAAAGGCACCCGGTATTTATAGGGCCTGTGGGATTGTGCAAGTGTGATGGCTGAGTAGCTCTGTCAATAAGTAACTGCAACCAACCTTCTGGAAAGCAGACTGGTCATCCCCCTTATCGCAGGTGGCACTGAAATGTGCACTGAACATGTTGCAACCCCCGAGGGCGAAATTCCACCGAGCATGTCAGTTATATAATGTGACCGTCAGCCAAGCCCCTGGCTGTGACAATTTGCATGTCTTCTGCAGAGCTGTTTCCAAGACAAGCATGGGGATGGGTCAGGGTGAGGGCTTGGGGGTCAGCCACTGTTTGAGTCTGGTCTCAAACCATCACTCACTGACAAGTCATATACCATTTTGTCTCTGCCTCCACATTCTTGTCACCAGGTGGATGGTGTCAAAGGCAGAGGAAATCACTGGGGACAATATGAGATGGTGCAATTCTGCCACTTTTTAAACAGGTTTCAGGACATAAAAGGATAGAATCATAGAAAGTTTTGGGTGAGAAAGAACCTTTAAACATCATCTAGTCCAACTTCCCTGCACTGAGCAGGGACATCTGCACCCAGAGCAGGGTGCTCAGAGCCCCAGACAACCTCCCCTGGGATGGTGCCAGGGATGGGGCAGCCAACACCCCTCTGGGCAACTGGGCCAGTGTAAAAAATGTCTTCCTTCTCTCATGTCTAAATCTTCCTCTTTTAGTTTAAAACCATCATCCTTTGTCATGTCAGGGAACACCCTTACCCACCACA
>JAABPQ010022116.1:0-49425 GCA_033439865.1 Alcedo quadribrachys
TGTTTTTTTTTTTTTTTTTTTTTTTTGTTTTTTGGTTTTTTTTTGGTTGGGTTTTTTTTTTTTTTTTTTTTTTTTTTTTTTAAATCAGATGCAGGTCATTTAACTCTTAATCCATCTCCCAAATAATCTTTACAAGATTTCTTCATTCCCAGCATAACAGATCTCCCCCAGCGCCACACAAAGTAAAACAGAATTGGAAAACAAGAAGAGACTCCTGGGGCTTGTGTCCCAGGGTTCCTCTTCAGATGTAGCCTATGATGAAAGCACAAGGAGCTGAGGCCACAACCTCAACTGCACTTTTGTGGGGTGCAGGAAATACAACCCACTGGGCAGCTCCTCAGTCTGGACTTTGACACTACAGGACTATCCATTGCTGAAAAGTAAGCAGTCTCAAAACTGTGGTGGTGCTCACAGGCCAAACCCAGATCTCAGCTCCACAATCAAGTATCTTTTATTACACTCCAAAGTCAAACAAGAGTCTGAAACCCTTAGATATTTCCATGTGGCTGATTATTTAAAATAATTACAGAGATGTTCAAATACCCAGATAGGAATCAACATAATGTCTCATTCAAATAGTGCCCTTACAATTGCAGAGGCCCCCCCTAAATAGCTTGCACAACTGTGAGCTATGCCATAACATCAGAACAAGCCATCCCATTCCTTTCTCCTGAGAAGGTTTTTGTAGGCAGTGCAGGTGCCTAATTATGGTTTCCAGTGCATCATCTATATTAAGTTAGCAATTATTAACCACACAGGGAATGCCTAAAGAACTGCAAGTATTTTTAGCCCTCCTCTAAAAGGCTGTTATAAATGCTTTCTACTATTAACTTCACACAGAAAAAAACCAAACCCCACAACCAAAACCCAAAACTATAATAAAACCATAGGGTAAAATACCTTAACCTTGCAGGTTGATTTACATTTTGAGCAGGTGTTCAGTTTTGGATTTTCTTTAGAAAGAAACACAACACTAAATCAAACCAAAGTTGCACTGCATCTGTAATGAGATGTCCTTAGCTGCCAGAGCCATGAAGCAAAGGTCACCATGTTGATATTCCATGAAAGCCTGCAGCATTTAAGGCTGCAGGTTTTAATGCCTTAAGAATACCTCTGCATTTGCAGAAAAAGTCTCCCCAAAATACTTGGTGACAATGTCAGCTTGAGGTGGTTAGTCAACATTTTTAAGATATGTGCAAAGGTCAAAGCAAATAAAATATGTAGGAGAGCTGAGCCCAAGGGCACTCTCTCAAATGTGGTTTTAACACAATCCATCAATATGTACTTTTTCTGTTCTATTACCCACATAATCACCAGCCCCGTTTCACCATAAATCTGCTGCTCAGAAGTGTTCAGAAATGTCACAGTATTGGTCTTCTGTGTCAGTTGCCCAAAAGTGATTTATTAAAATATTTGGCTAAACAGGTCATCATCTCAATGGCATGTAATAAATTGGGAAGCACTTGCCAATGCTGCTGATATGATAGGTGTGCCTGCCAGTGCTGCCAGGCACTGCCATGAGAAAGCCCTGTTTTCACCTACTTGCAGCTTTGTCAAACCACTCAAGCTGAATCCTTCCATGCTAGAGTTCTGCCTTAAACTGACTTTTATTTTGTTTAATAGAAAAATTTTAGCCTCAACAGTTCACTTGTTGTGCAAGCAGGTAGGAGTACAGTACAATTTATTACTGCTAAGAAAAAAAAATCCCAAGACTGTAGTCAGAAGGTCCATCACTCTCATATTTTTGAGAAGCCATCTTGCCATTCAACAAGAACGTTCTGCATTTCTGATTGTGATCCCAGCTACCTAAACATCACCCTATGCTAGGTTGTATTGATAACTTGGGAAAAACTATTTGTCGTGTAGTTTGTTAGGTGTTACTAGCACCTTAACAGTGCCTTCTGCATCCCACATGTGCCTTCTGACCAAGCTGTCCTACACCAGCCTGAGCCAAGGTACTGATTAAAGACTAAGAGCTGTGGAAGCAGGGAACTTATTCTGTCAGATCTTAAAGAAACAGAGTTACTGAAGAGATGAAGTGAGACTGTTCAGAGAAGCTCTGATGTTGCCAGCAGAAACATCCATCTGAGAGATCTGTAAACTATAAGGCAGACACTGACTCAGGACTCCTGTGGCTGGGTTTGTAAGGAGGCTCAGAAACCACTGGAGACTCTAAGGAACCATTTTCAGCCAGTACTCGTGAAACAAGTTCATCAGGATTGCAACTGCATGAAAGCTTTACAGATTTAGCTTCTTGTTTTAAATTCAAAGAGGAATATGACTTGCTGACCCTTCTGTACAGGAATCAGATAATCTGCTGTTGAATCTCACACCTAGAATGGCAAACAATGCACAAGCAGCCTTAAATAACTTGCACACTAAACTATCAGAAGGAAACAGTGTCAGGTCCAAATGCCTCATGCCTGAGGACAGAACTGAAGCAGCTCTGCAGTGCCAGTGCTCAGCCTTCACACAGGTCCCTGATGTTTCTAGGGCTGGCTGCAAAAGGCTTTTGTTCCTCATGAAGTAAATACAAGCAAAAACAGTCAACCAAGGAAACACACCACATATGCGGGAAGAATCTGTGTTATTCTTAAGGAATACCTAGAATAAATTAACAACAAAACAGTTTATACAACTTGTCAAATATTGTTAGCCAGGGGGCTGCTAAAATTCAGAAAATAGCTTTGGAAGTGCATTCAACAGCAACAGAAAGGCACAGATTAAAAAAACAAACAAACAAAAAAACTGAAAACAACCCAAAAAACCCAAACAAACAAAATAAATCAGCAGAGTGCCTCTGATGATACCAGCTCCCAGGCTTGTCTTTAAATCAGTATTTGAGAAAAAAACTCCCTCTTCTCTGCCCACTATAGAAAACAACAGTGGACTTGTGGTTTGTGTTGATTAAAAGTGCTCTCTCATGTCCAGGAGGAGTACAGTTAATTTACAGCAGAGCAGCCAAGAGAAAATTTTACAGAAGCAGTAAGTGTGCTTCAGGGCTTCAATCTCCCAGGGAAATTCACCAAAAACAGACTGCAAAACAAAAACAACCCTCCCAAAAAATCATGTTCCATTTCCCTGAAACCATTTCAGATCATACTCTCTGTAGAGCACTGGTCAACACTCTCACACAGGTGCAATCTTCTCTCCTCAGCTTAGTTAACAGCCAAAGTCCCTCAGCAGCTGCTGTGGTGTAGAGCAAGGTTTCTTTTCACTGTCTGGAAACATAGTCAGTGAATATATAACCTGAGAAAGAATATATATGCTAAAGATACCACAAGTGGCACTGGTAGGCAATTGCATGGAAGTGAGAACTCCATCTGCACAGAAAAAATACTGTTTTATTCTACTTATAGTGATGCATTTCTAATGGTCAGAGTACAAGCTATTGATGAGCAGGTATCAAATTGGGAGATATGCACAGGTAAACAAATAATATCTTAATTCTTGGGTACTTTCCAAAATAATTTCAACATTTCCAAACACTGTGAACTTCCCTGCAATTTCCTCTTCCAAGGCTACTCAAATGTGATCTTAACTCTTTGAATCATCAAATTCAAGCCAAAACTTCAGGTGCCAATTTTTGGCAATCACTCCAATCCTGATACCATATTCTCCTGTGGAATCCAGTCAGGCAATTTATTCAACACAGGGTATATTGCCAGGCTTGTCTGAATTAAAATATTAAGGCGCTTGGGTTCCCTCATTTGGTTAGGTTGTACTTACCTAAGAAAATGTTACCTTGAGATAGATATTTTTGTTAGTTATGGTAGTTATTTTAGAAGCTGCTTTATAAACCATAAATATGTTCCTAGTCTCTTCAGACATAGAAGTGCTGTTAGTATGTCTATCCAAAAAAAATAAAAATCAAATCAAAACAAACCAACCAAACCAACCACCAAACCTAACACCAGACCTTCCCCCCAAACACTATATATGTCCCATTCAAAAAACCCAAATAAATCCAAACCAAAACACAACAAACATGTTTTCCTGCTAGAAGCTTTCAAAATTAATTTCATGGTTCCTACACTCTTTGAAATAACCTCTCTCTCTGCATATGTGTTCAGGAATTTGTTATTAAGGCATCCTGGTTAAGACAGATACAACATGTTAATGAAAAACAGTGTGAAAATACACCACTGTGAACAAACCCCATTGCACAGTGCAGTAGAAGGGGCAAACAAATCAAATTCCAGAAGGGATTTAACCTTTGGAAGGAGTTGCAGGCACTTATCTGCACAGCTCACAGCCTTCCTCCTCCTCTTCCTCTCTTTGATAAGAAGTTGCAGGGTATGGAGAACAGGACGAGCACTAGAGTCAAACTACAACATTTTAATCAATGAAATTGACTAAAATTCTAAGTCAATGATTTAGAAATGGTGTTGCCAGTGGAAGACAAGGGGTTTTCTTGCTACTTGCCACAGAGAGTTCCTGCCAAGCATGGGATGCTGAGACTGACAAAAAAAAAAAAGAGACATGAATCAAAACTGATCCACTTAAATGCCTACTTTAAAAACCCTCTTTCTCAGGAACTTTCATAACATCTTCAAGTGAATAACCCACTTCTGAAAAAATAACAGATATACTAAAATAGATACTAAATTACATCTGATACCACATTGATATGCATGAAGCACAAACAACATTAAAGGCAAGTGCAAGGAAAAAATAAGCTCGTGGTCTATTTTGTTGTTGTTCTTGAAGTTTCCTGCAACGTTTTTCTTGCAAGATGCATGGATCATGGAAAATTAATTTGTTTGCTGCTGTAATGCCTAAAAACATTTCCAACATTTTTTTTTTTAATCCTGAAACCTCAGCAGACCAGCAAGAAAAATAGAGAAATTAGAGAAGAAATCTTATTTATATTTTTCCAATAGAAAAACAAACAAAAAACAACAAAGAGAAGCTACCAGTGCCCTTATTCTAGAAACAGTAATAATATAAAGGTAATAATTTCTTCAGGAGAAAAAAATAAATTAAAAAGTACCTGAGCTAGCTCTGTCCCTCTACCCCCCCCCTCCAGATAAAGCAAATTTTGTAATTGATGCTATTCATTCTATGTGTAGTCAGTGCACAGAGGAACTTGTTACCTATAGATTTGAGATTGTTGAACCTCTGAAAGTCAAGTCCACATCTTGCAGTTTTCTCAAGGAAACCGTAGCAAGATGAAATTTAATCTGTACCACAGTCACTTACCCACTTCTTCAAAGGTCCCCCTTCAGTCTGGCATTCAGACCTTGCACTGCAGGCAGCCTCTCATCTACATGCCATGAGAGAAGCCAGCACCAGTCTGGTCTGGCCCAACTAGCATTTGGGAAAAGGCTTTTTTCCTTTTCATGATGAGAAACCTGGTATCACTGGATGCAAAATGCTCAAAACCCACTCGTACCAAATGAAAAACTCAAATTTCTTTCTATATCAAATAGCACCAACACACTGCCCTTAAAAAGACTGGGTCAGTGCTCCTTTATTTAGTATGCTGGGGGAAAAGGGATAGGAAAGGTGAATTTTCCTGAAGGTAGCAATTTCTTAAAGCCTAAAGGCTTACAGGAGTTGAGAGTCAGGCTACTCAGTCCAGGAGACACACCAAGCTCAGTTTCTTGCATAAGAATACAATGGCTGGGGCTCAATTCTTGCCCTAGAAAGCTCCATCCTACCTCAAGATACTCTCCATCCTCACTAGAAATATTACTCCTTTGACAACACTGGTAGCCCTAGCCCCAAACTTGCCCAAGACTCCTACTAGAAAACTAATTTTTTTTAAATGAAAATGTAATATTTGCCTCATCTCAGAAGCTGACTAGCCAGTGTACTGTACAGCCTTGCAACAAAATTATACCTTGCTTTTTAAAAAATTCATTTTGAGTCATGCACAATATGTATGAAAAATACCCTCATTTGCACTACCAGTTGAAAGGATTTCTCTGGGATTTGAAGCAATCAGGAATACAGAAAAACTGTATTTGTACCTAACACGTTTTCTTTAAAGCCACATAAATTTTATTGCCATCATCACCAAGTAAAAATAGTAATTAGAAATTGCTTTTGTTTTCTTATGGACACATTAAAACAGATTAATATGCCAAATGGCATTTAGCATTAATACTGCTATCAGCACTGCTTAATATCCAGGAAGATCCCTCTTGACAAACATTCTTGTTGATGCTCAAATTAAAAGCCATTTAGAAAATGATGCTTCAGTTACAATCAAAAACCTTTCAGGGTTACATTTCATGTTTGAATGCTGGAGGCATCAACCTTGTTGCCTGTGGCTGTTGCATTACTCACACATTACCCAGAAATTAAGAATATATGTTCAGCAAATTCCATTTTCCTGTGTGTCTTACTGCTTATTACTGATTGTTTAGAAGAGACAGTTGCACATTACCTGTTCTGTGCCAAGATTCCTAGGAGCCTTTTCTGCAGTCTATACAGGACTTTGAAGGTACACCTGGTTCTCATCATGGACTGCCCAGCACAATCCTGCACTAATTCCTATTGGCTTCTGATTCCAAGAATACTTATACTCATGTGGCATGTATAAGCTTGGGATAGACAATAACTTCTTGTTTTCTTTGCCCTCCTTCCCATCTGCCATCTCCACTCTTGGATTTCAAATTATTTCACTGAAGACTCCATGACAAGTGAAGGTTCATCCTCCTTTCCCTCAACCCAATGGACCATTATGCATTTCCTGCAGCTTCCAAATACAACTTATCTTTATTTGCACTTCTGAGGACCAAAATAATTCCTCTTGCCCTTCTTTGTAACCCACAATGAGGAATTTGGTGTCAGTCTTGTAGTGCCACAAGTAATTTCTCCAGTGATCTCCTGCTGCTTTAGCAACTTAGACACCATAACTCATTTCCCCCCTCAGTCTTAGGAAAGCAACAGGCAGCAGCTCTATGACAAGCACCATCCTAGTTCCACAGCTTTTCAATTATTCAATGTCAGGATCCCTCCCCACTCTGCCAGAAGCATGCTAGAAATACAGCTGCTAGGTTAGCTGCAGGATACACTTGAACTGTATCACCCTATTTCCAACTGGAGAGGTAACCAAGGAGTGATATTACACAGCAGGGTCTTTCTGCAGTGTGCAGCAGTAGTGTCTGGAGACCAATCCCATGTCTAAGACAACAGCAGTCTGTCTCAGACAGCAAAGGATGGTCTTATCTGTAGTCCCAGCCAAGCACTATTTTGCAACTTGGGGTTTCTTCCACTGGATTTAAGGACTGAAGACATGAATGTCAAGTAGCATTAAGAAAACACCACCCTCGTGTATCATAGGAAAACAGTATAACATACTTCTCAAGTATACTGTGTTTCTTACATCAAAAGTTTTCAAACCTGCTATGAAAGAGACAAGCAGCACTTACCCATCCCATGCAACAAGAAGAAAAATAAACCCTTTTTGTATTATACTATAATATAGAGCTATAGAGTATGCAATTACTCTGGAAAAAAAAAAAGTGTAAGACAGCATCTTCCATTAATGGCACAATCAGCATCTCCTGCCCTAGGGTATCTTTCAGCATAACTACTTTTTCCAAATTCATCCAGTAAAAGGAACACACTGTCCTGCTAGGCTGACAAAAGTCTCATGATAAACACTTCTTTATTAAATTCCATGGCAGAGGTAGAGTAGCTCTCTCTAAAAACGAAATAATGATTAATAAAACTGTCAGCAAGCTGATTATATAACAGATTGCCCCCACAAAAGCAGGAAAAACTTGCATTTGTGCACCCTTGCTCAGGCTTTCCCACATAGCCCTGTGCACGATGCATTTGTTACAATACCACTGACAAACAGCAGTCCTGGATTAACTGACCATTAACCCAGCACTGCAATATTCCAGAGGCAAAACTCCCCAAGGCTAGATCTGTAAGCTTAACCTTGCTTCTTTGAAACATGCATTTCAAGGCAGAATAACCATAAAAGAGAACATTAAAATGCCATCAGAGCAGTAAGCCTGTCACATATCTCTGTACCTGGTTCTACAGCAGCACAGAACAGCTACACCCCCACCTGTGACCTAGTGTGTACCATGTGCAGTCAGAAATTCTAGCTGTCCAGCAACTCCTGTCACTCTGCCATGCCTCAGTCACAACGGGCAGAGGAGTTAATGTCTTCTTGCTTTCTAGCTTCTCACACAGGTGTACAGACAATGGCAGTCATTTTCTTTTAATGTCTAGTCTGACACACTCACTTTACCTCCGTGCTCTGACATTTTAACTCCATGATCTCCATCTGTTCCTCCTCCAGTTCAGCTGAGTATCCCTGGCCTCTTCCTTACTAGGCTGAAAAGCATCTCTGTTTTATTAATGTGTCTGTGTGACCTAAATGCTCCTCAACACCTGTCTGCCTTTCTCAGCTCCTAATTTAAATCGCATCCAACTACTAGTCTGTTTTGTCTGCCAGAAGTTGTAACCTGGCTAAATGAGAATTCATCCAAATTTGACAGGTAGAAGAAAGAACCAGGATCCTGCAGATCTGTCATTGAAAACATTTTTCATTAAAAAAAAGCACAAAACAACAAAAAAATCACAAAAACAAACAAACAAACAAAAACCCCAGACAAACAAAAGATATTTATGTTTGAGAAATAAGTTTTTATTTCTTCCACTGGTCACCTCCCCAGTCCCAAACAGTATTTTAAAATATTAATTTTAAGAAAAGAAACAGATACTGTAGAGGTCAGCACAAAATAAGCATGGTGGCCTTGCTGCTGAGTTGTTAAAACTAAACAATTTAGAAAAGCATCAGTCCCAGAGAAAATAATGTTCATATTTTACCAGTTTACATAAGAGGTAGAGTCTATATTGGCATTGGATTGTCTCTTCACTGATCAACTTTCTACCCTTGGAAAAAAAAAGACACATGAGTGGCTCTAGCCCTTCAGCTTTTTCTTCTGCAGATGACTGAGCCTTTTTCCTCCTCCTCTATTTGGTAGCAGTGCAGACTAGAACATGAAGCTGTCAAAAGCTCTGGATACATAAAATTACCCTAAGTTACATAGCTATGGTTGCCTAGCTATCTGAAAACTTGATACTATTTTTATTTCTTTGATGGAAAAGTTGTTAATGCAAAAGAAAAAAAAACAATAATGTACCATCCAGAGGTACTACATGTAACAGCAGCACAAGACAGCAAAGAGCCCAATTCTGTAAGCACAAAAGCACTTCCCAACACACCACTAAATGTAACATCAAAACATCAAAAGTTGTGTTGAAGTGCTAAGCAGCGAGGCAGCAAATCCCTCCCTCGTGATCAGTCCTCAAGCTCTCATCATCATTTCAGAAAGTCTCAAAACTCAGCACGTTAATGGGTCATAAATACCCAGCTGCTCAGGGATGGGTAGTTGCCTTGTACACAAGCTGTTTCTACAAATGGTCCACAAAAATGGATGATGGGCTGGTAAAATGGCTGGAAAACAACAGCCTATAAAGCTATTTGTCATCCACGCAGAGGACAGAAGGTGGTCAGATTCCAACATCACAAGAAAGAAGAAATAGAGAAGTGCCTGGTAATACTTTGAGGGAGAAAAGTTCAGTCTAGTCCCACAAAGATTAGCAAGCAGGAAGGAAAAATGTGGAGGGCTGACTAGAAAGAAGGTGGAGAGGAAAGAATATGAAAAACAAAACAAAAATAAACCAGCTTCTCAAACTCTTGAATTCTCTCCAAGATAAGGTAAGATCACAGATCTGCACGTGCAGCTCCAGAGGCTGTTGGTTCCTTTCTCCTCACAATGGTAATTTCAAAAATATTCTAGTGTCTTAAAATGCTTTTTCTTTTTAAAAATACCACACACACACACACACACACACAAAAAATGTACAAAGAAATAACAGCTTTGATATTCTTCAAGTGCTCAGAACACAACAATATGACAAAATTCCTCATACTGAAATGAAATTGGTCTTTTTTATGCATATTGCCTACATGCAAGCCTCCAGTTTGGTTTCAGAATATTTGAAATTTTATGTTAGAAGTGCTGACTGATAGGTTTTTATTTGGCATATAATTGTTAATTGTTTAAAATAAACACAATGAGCTGAAATGCAAGACTTCCCACTGTCCTTGCTTAAAAAAAATAAATATCTTTACTGCTAACAGAGGTTGCTGTAAGTCATACATTTAATAGGAGATTAATATACAGCTTTAAAAAGGCCCTATCTTCTAAAGCATATGTGACAGAAAAAATATCCATGAAGATTCATGAAAAATTATTTGTGAAACTACAAATGTCAGAGTAAGAGAATTAATTCTGCCCTATTTTCTACATTGAAATTATCTGAATATCACGGCATATAGTGGCTAAAACTCTCCCATTGTTAATACCTTTATGAATTGTCATTAATGGATCACAAGGACATTTGGGCTACGAAAATCAAGAAACATTGTTCTTTCTCCTGATTAGTTAGAACTTGTACATAAAACCTACTTAGCAAGTAACCAGGAGAGCAGAAAATGAGTTAAATATAAGTTTCAGAATGGAATACTTCTGCAGCTTTTATGATAGAATATTTATGTTACAGTTAGGATGGGATGTAACCAAGACTAACCATTAACAAGGACAATTGGGTCTAATTAGTCTAAGAGCTCTAAGTTCATCAATAAAATAGTGAATGAAGGAGACACAGCTGACATTTGGTAATGCAAAATGAATTTGCATTTATTCCTGGACAATACAGTTGGCTGAAGAAAAACAGCAGGCTCTGTGGGCATGGGACAAGGCATCACATGAATATTGTTATCCCTACCACAGTCTGATTGCTACAGCTGAGTTATGATACTCATTTCAGGGAGCAGAATGGGTTAAAATGTTGGTCAAAGATTAGACCTTCAGTTTTTGCTGAATCAAAGGCTTGTGAAATTTACTTGACAATACATTTTCATGACTGATGAATGGGTTGGAAAAGGGAACACTAGTCACTCATCCCACAGAAGACACAGGGAGAACTAGTTCTGTTCATACTCAAACCAGGACAATCAGCAGCTCTGGAATAATTTTAACATCCAAAAGTTTCTGCACATTAAAAAAAGATATATAGATACAGATAAATATCTGTAATAGATACAGATAATTTATCTATAATATAAATATTTAGCCTGTAGAGCTGCTCCATAGGAGCTCAGTAGGTTCAGCCAGGTATTTCTCATGTTGGATTTTGGAGCCACAGTGAGCAAGGAAAATGAGCATCTTTAGTAAAAAAAAAAAAAGTAAAATCTGATTGGTGAAAAATAATGGGCAATAATACATATTATTGTTGTAGCCTGTGCCCATGGCATGGTTAGTTTTGTACCAAAACAAAACACTTTTAACAAGGGACCCATAAAATTTTTACTTTAGCACTCAAGTGTATTTATTAAGGTGAGAACCAAGAAATGCTAGATATTAAGTGTCCTGCATAGATGTTGTTCCTGTGTTAACTTTACACTAGAAGTATAGATACTACCATTAACAGTGACCAGGCTTCCTTAAGCACCAGAGACCATGAAATCACAGCAGTCCAATGCTTTATCTAAGGCAATTAGCTTTGCTGAGAGGCACAGTTTATTAGCTCAGAGTAATGCTGTGCTCATTATATCCAAATGCTTTCAAAACCTCATGTGTTATTTCTGCAGAGAACTGTGATGAGCTGCATGAAGATAGAAATCTCCTCAGGAAGCACAGTGTTCTACTATGCTACAGGATTTAGACTGACCTCTGAGATTACTCACCCTTTGTGTCACAACTGTCTGCAAAGCAACCACACACCAAGAGTGCAAAGAAGCTGACAGCAAGGGAAAGGATGGAGTTGACTTTAGATTAAAGAAATTATTAATAAAGGATCTACCCACAGACAGTCTGCACAGGAATAAACTCCTTTTTTTTCAGTCTTACTTTCCCTTGGTAAAGTCATTTCATGTCCACACACAACCCAATATGCTCAGATTATGACAGACACATATTTTAAACCTGATTTACAGATAATGCCTGCATGTTTTTGGAAAAGCTCACAGCTTTTTTTTTTTCTGCACTCTGAAAAATTAAGACAAATGCATGAGTTATACAGATTTCTCCTCCTCTGCCCCATAACTTCTATCCATCAGTGAAATTCAGAGGTGACCTAAAGAGACTTGACATATTTCTTGTAACTGAATGCTGGGCTGTATTAATGATGAGGCCTTTCATTGATTTGCTGTGGCTTACTAAATAAAACAGAATGAATGTACTGCATATGAGGCCTTGCTCAGAACTGCAGGAATCAGTATTCAAAACAGATCTAGAAGAAGCTTTTAAGGGACAAAAAAGACAAAAAAGAGTGAAAGGAGTCAAAAGAATTTTCACCCCCTTGTCAGCTAGCTGATAATTCTTACTTGGAATAAGTACATTTTGCATACTAAAGAACAACAAGTGAGGGGTTTCTTTCCTTTTAGCTACATTTACTGTTAAATTTAATTAAAGAACATTTCTTAGAGTCCTCATTCTGTATTCTCCATGAGCAGGAGTGCCAGGTGGCACTACCTATGAGGTCAGCAGAACAGACAACTATTTCTTGAGCTTTAGTAAGCTGTACATGATTTGGTGCCATATGTTGCTCACAAAACAGTTTTTGAAGTACAGTAATAAATACCTTCTTATAGTCCCAGATTTAGATGAGAAAACCATTAGGTGGCTCAGAGTGTTAAGTAAATAAATCAGTCTTGATTACTGCTCTGAGATATACACACACATATATGCATATGAACATCTTGCCACAGCACTTGTTCCCTTGACCTTCAGCTGTTCTGTGCTATTCTTCTCAACTTCAGGCATCCTCCTACTTCTCAGGGTGGAACATGTGGCCTTGAAAATAAAACCCAAGGACAAAAAAAAAAAAAAAAAATAATCCACAATCCAGCACAGTCTTGCAACTTTCTTTAAATGATCTACAAAACAGGAAGCAAAGTCAGTAACCTTTATGTTTTGAAAAGTATCACACCTGACCCAAAGCCTCAAGCAGGAGCCATTTTCCCTCTGATTAAAGTCAAGGAACTTACATAGTCTGAAAATAAAAAAGGAAAACTTCTTCCATAACATGGCCCTGAATTTTTTGCTACTGTTTCACTTATTATCAGGTTAAAAAGAAAAGATAAATAATTTTAAAAAGAGCAGCTATTGACCACTCCACATTTATATGGAAATTCACAGTGTCTTACATGCCGAAATTTTTATTGCATGTCCGTATTTTTGCTACTCTTGGAATGCAAGCTGCACTAGATGAAGATTTTAGGAGTAGGTGCAGTGGATGTTTCCATGTTCACCCACTCCATGAGTTATGTTAATAAGGAAATCAGAAAAAGCAATCTGCAGGCTGTGGTACATCACAGGATATTTAGCCCCACAGGAAGCCTAGTCAATGGCCAGTGCAAACATGAGCAACAACAGCTAATAAGCAGGCATCATGGTGGCATTTCCAACATAAAAATTAATTCTGGCCTAACTACTTTCCTTTTCAGATCTTTCTCAAAATACAAGACTGTTTCTAGATTTTCTTTTTTCCTCATCAAAAATCAGTTTAAAGTTTTCAGGAAAATTAAAGGAAAATTTTCCAAGTTCCATTTCTTCACTGGCCTCCACTGTGAGCACTGAATTACCAATTTACCAAGCCCCCCCCTTTCCAGCTAGGATACTTTGAATTCCTAAGTACTAGCATAAAAATAGATATGAACTGCACCTCGATAACCGATTCCAAAGCAACAGTGTTGTATATGTGCTAGTGTCACATCTGTCAAGGGCTAAGGCAGGAAGGAGCACAACCTGCAATTTCACTTGACTATAACAAGCTTTCTTAAACCTGTTAAAATAGAAATAGGTTATACTGCAATAGTCAAGAGAACTAAAAACCAGGTGGATTTTCTTGCACACATCATTCAGTGTACTCAGGTCCAAAAGTGAGGAACTTGACTTAACTAGGGAACTAGAAACACAGTAATAAAGGTTATCTTCTTTTAGAGTGTGAAGGGGTAGATTTTATCTTCCTTTTTTAAAGCACCTTTTTGTTTTATTCCCTTTGAGAGCTGACCACACAGTGAAGGGCTCATGTGACCTGAGAGCTAAGCCAACAGGTTTTTTTTTACTTCTGACAGAACATAAGATCTCTTAAGACTAACAAAGCAAAACAGTCTCTTGATGCTGAGAGTAGAAAGCTTGAACACAAATCACTCCCCTGAAAAACCAATAGGGAAACAAAACATGACAGCTATTGCAGTAAATGGCATGATGGCAATGGGCATTATACCCTCCTCTAGGCTTCAGTGACATCCTGCAGTCTGGCAAGGAGTCAGGGGTACAGAACATCACACACCCCACACAAGCTTAGGAAAGCTTGAAAGCAGCTATAGTGCTTTCCTATAAATCAGAGGCACAGCTGAGGGGAAGGATAGAAACACCTATACCTTCCTCTAGAAAAGTTTTAAAGCCATTCCTTAATCAACAAACATGAAACAACAGTCTCTTAATTAGGTCTAGCTATTGCACAGAAAGTGAAAAGGCCAGATCTGTATTAATTCTGGGATAGTGCAGGAACACTAGCTTGGAATCCCATTATCTGCACGTGCAACAGTGCTCAGCTCCTCTCAAGCACCTTGCAATACCTACGTATGACACCAACCAGAAACATCTCAGTGACATTAAACTTGCTCTGAATTACTACTTCTAGATACACACACTAATAAGAGAAGCTTTTATTTCTCCCTGTTAAAAGTAATCATTACTGAAACTTATACTGATAAATTATCAAAAACATGACCGAGAGATATTTTCAATATTCAACAGAACAAAACACACACAAAAAACCCCCCAAAACAAAACAACAAATAAAAAGAACCCATTATTAAAATCTCATGATTTCTAGTCCAGTCTATTGAGTCAAAGTTTTCAAATATTTACAGCAACCAACAAAAGTTAATAAAAGTTACCAGTATAATTGTCACTCTTAATTTTTTTGTGAGGCAAAACCTTCCCCTAAAATTGAGTTGTGTTTCTTGTATCCTCATGATCCCATCTGCTTATTGTGTTAGTCTGCCCTTATGTGCAAGCTGTTTGTAACAGAGACTCCCTTGACAGAGAGAGGAGAATTTTCTTTATTTACCAGGTACCACAGAGTGGGAAGGGGGTGGGGGAGTGGGTTGTGTGCTGGCTGCTCAGTTTCTTCAACACTAGTACACCTTCACCCATTAAGCAACTCTGACATCCAGTTCTGCACATGAATAAGCTTTTAAATAAGCACCTTCTCTGCTCTGTCATTACCCTGTCTTCTGTTTCTGGGTGACTCCTCTTCCCCCATCAAATCATAACTTCCCAGGTTTTGTTGGTTTGTTGTTTTGTTGGTTTTTTTTTTCATATGGGCTCAACGTCAAGTAGAATAAGAGGTGGGAAAAGCACAGATACTATGAAATTTTACAAAATTTGCCAAAAATCCAGTTTATGGAGGAACTTAACAGAATTTCATCTGAGTAATATAAATTATAGAGGATTTTGCTAACAAAAGCAATGGAATTAATGAGCTGTTTGTTGTTCTTTTTTTTTTTATTAATCTTTCAATCTGCTCCTCAGATGGAACCATGCCAGCTGGGGATACGCTACACAAAGCTGGTAAATATTGTAACAATTAGCTTTGCATCTATCTGATTACTTGTGGTAATTTTGCCTATGTGTACAGAGGAAGCAGCAGAGGATAAATGATGGCTTATTCACTTCTCATTGCCCTTCCTATCTCCTCTCTGCCTGTGTCTGAGGACTGCTGAGCAGCTGCCCTGGGTGTAATAGCAGCATGAGTCTGTGAGTCACAGGAACAAAGGGTGTGCAGTGCTGTGCAGTGGCAGTGGCTGAGCTCCCTGCTCTCATCTCTCCCACAGGCTATGAATTCATCAATCCTCTAACCTGCTTTGCTCTTACTGGTCTGGCAGCTTGTCAGCTGCTGCACTCTCAGTAAACATTAGAGCAACACAGGACTTGTTGAATATTCAGAGAATCAGAAAAAAAGGCTGGGAGCTCGCCCGAGCCTATCCCCCTGTCTCGGGGAAGACCAGCTAGGCACAAACCATCCGTGACAGTTTTCCCTCCCCTGTTCCTATCAGCCTCCAATGAGACACAGCTTTCCTAGACAACCCAATCCAACACTGAGCTATCTTTCTGCCAAGTTTTCTCATTTCAGCCTAGAGAAGTCTCTCATGCTACAAAGTAAGCAGTCCCTTTATTTCTTACCACAGCCATAGGGACCAGACTCTTCTTTCCCTCTTCTTCACTGTCTTTTCCATATTCCAGTTTTCTGACTAAGTTTGCTCCTGGGAGCAAAATCTCTTGGGTCTCCCTTGCTGGTTATGCTCTGATTCTCCACACTTTTCTTTGGGCTTAGAATCCCAAACAGGACACTGAGCTATATAGAAGTCTCATCAATGTCGGCTGTTTCAGTTACTATTTGTGCATTACAAACATCCTATCGATGTTTTGCTTGTGCCAGTATAATCATCATGTTCTGGCAGCAGTGATGAAAACATACACTTTAAAAAAGCCCAAACTTTGTGCTTCCCTCACAGTAAAACCAAAATAAGCAAAAGCACGTTAGAGGACAGGCTACATGTTAGAGCACCACAGTTCAGAGACTGAAGAATCAGAGCTGAAACAGAAAAAGAGAACATTTTGTTCTGCTTTGAGCAGAGTTAGGATAACTTATTACTACTAATACCTTGTTCTTCAGCAGCTGGAAATAGAGCCAGCATGCTGAGCGCCTTAATCTGACATTCCACACAGGTTTCTCACTGGATCATATTCTAAAAATGGACAAAACTACATAATTGCTTAAGCCCTGTGCCAAGTCCCACTTTAGGGCCACCTCTTAAGCATGGTCAAAATTCAAAGTAGCTGGATAGTAACAGCTCATGGTTTCTTAGCTTCTCCCAGAGCACATGCCACCTTGAATAACAACTGTCAGCAGAGAAGTGCAAAGTGGGATGTAAGGCACTTTAAGTCCCAGTCAGAGAGAGCTGAAGGGGAGGCAGACCATTTCTCATTTCTGGTCAATTGTAACACCTTCATTTCCATGTTTCTGAAGGCTCCTCTGGCCTCCCCCTCTTTTCCCAGGGCATACAAGTACCTTCTTTCTTCAGGTGAGTCCTTGGGGGTTCCAAGACAACTGATGAGCCCCAGGTAGTTGCTGGCCAGCTCTCTCACACATTCAGAATTCAGGTTGTCAACCAACCTCTCTCCTCCAACCTTTTGCAAATCCTTTCCAAGACTTGGATAAAAAAATGTTACCAGGAAATTATTAGATGCTAGTCATCCATTGTTAAAAGGCATTTCAGAAGCTACTATGCCCACACAAGGATTTCTTGTTTCAGATCTGTGATAGCTTAACCATGTGATATTATGTGAAATTTAGGGATGCATCCTGTTCAAAATATAGTTTATGAAGTCTTGTACTATAAGCTAGGAAGATCACAAAAAAGAAAATAATAAGAAAGACTAAGAGCATCTAGAGACAGTTTGGGCATGTCTGTTCAGACTCTAAAAGAGTCTGTCCTAGGACTTATAACAGATTAATTTTCAAGCCATATATTACAGAGGTCATACAGTATACATTGCTGTACATTAAACATATGTTATACATTACTATTTGTAGCAGATAAGGCAGCTGTTAACTGAGACATTAATTTTGGTGAATAAACACCACTGGGTTGTGAGGGGCTTGTGGTGTACATGTGCACATATAGATACAAGCATATTTACATTCATATCTGTGTGTGTATATACACAGGCTGGTACACATACACAACCTATGCAATGAAAATGTAAATGGGAAAAAGAAAAAAAAAAGAAATCAAGAAAAGTATCAAATCTTAAAAACACAGAGCTGACACTGCTATTAACAGAATGAATATTGGGCTGTAAGCAACACTGGTAACCAAATGTTAGCAGTCAGGCTTACATTGGTAGCAAGTCACTAACCATGTGTGTGAATTTTTGTCACACCTAACGACTGCTACATGAAGCCCCAAGCAAAAGACACCACATCAGCTTTACCAAAACTTCCTGATTTTGTCCATTTTTAGTGAAACTGCTGCAGAGCAAAATCCCAGCAGAGAGGAAGGTGGGAGACCCAGCAGGGACACCAGGAAACCTGGCCTGCAGCCCATAAGCTTCAAGAACTTGCAAGGAACCAACTTTGGGCTGTTTCAGCAGCTGCTGGTGTTTGTAATGTTACAGTCCTAGAATTTAAAGTGTGCTTTAAAAATACTTCTGGGGGGAATGCAATTGGGAAAGAGCCTTCTCAGTCAACAAAAGAGCCACACAGCAGGGAGAGCAGCATTCTGTTCAACACACAAACCTTGCCCGTTCTTGCTACAGTTCTGATTCTTGGATATAGGATTTGAAAGTGGATCTTCTAAATTTTATCTATTCTTAGTTCACCTGTATGGCAAAAGCATGCACTGGCCTTTATCTTGGCACAGGAGACACGATGAACATTGCTGATGTCACCTTTCCAGCACAAGAGCACAGCCTATGAAAGGTACCAGCTATCAGCACAGATAGCCTAAGATCCAAATCTGATTGCAACCCAAGTTCCAGGCTTGGCTTGCCAAAGACATATATCCTTTGATTCATCACACACAGTAAATGCTAACAATGACTAATAGAATCATTTGGATTGGAAAAGACCTTGATGATCATCAAGTCTGACTGTTAACCAAGAACTCTGAGGCCACAAATAAACCTTGTCCCTCACCACCATGTCTAGATTATCTTTTCAATTCCCTGTGGGAACCAGTGTCTAGGTAGACAACATCCACAGCCATTCCCTCATTCACTAAGCTGGTTATTTTGTCTTAGAAGGAGAGCAGGTTAGTCAAGCACACCCTGCCTTTCACAAACCCACGCTGACTAGGCCTGAACCCTTGGTTGTTCCACATGTTTTAAGATGACAGTCAAGATAACCTGCTGCTTAACCTTCCCCAGCACCAAGATCAGACTGACAGGCCTGAAGTTCCCTGAACCCTCCTTCCAGCCCTTCCTGGGCATCACATTTGTAACCTCCAGCCAACGGGAACCTCCTTAGTTAGCCAGGGCATCTGATAAATAATGGAAAAAGGTTTGCTGAGCACTTCACCAGCTCCCTTCATACACTTGGGTGGATCCTATCCAGCCCCATAGATTTGTCTGTGTCCAGGTTGTGCAGCAGGTTGCTGACCAATTACCCTTGGCTCAGTGGGGCTTCATTCTGCTCCTTGTCGCTGGTATTCCACCTGGGGGGTTGGGTACCAAAACAATGGGTCTTTCTTTTGAAGATGGAGGCAAAGATGGCATCCAGTGCCTCAACCTTTGTCACTGTTTCCTACTGCATCCAATATAGGATGGATATTCTCCTTAGCAATCCTTTTGTTGACAATTTATTTATAGAAACTTTTTTTTATTATTTATCATGGAATTAGCCAAATTAAGTTCTAATTCTAGCTTTAGCCCATCTGAATTTCTCCCTACTTAGCCTCACAACATCTTGGTAATCATTCAGAGTCATCTGCACCTTCTCCAAAAGGTCAATCTTTCTCTTCCCTGCCCTGAAGCACCAGCCAGAAGAGTATCTAGTTCTTGTCTACTGCAAGAGGTAGTCCTTCCTGTTTCGTTGGTGAGATTTCAGATCTCAGAACCTTCACTGTATTGCAGGTGGAGAGAAACTGAAGTGGTTTGATTTGTGCCTGTGAGAAAATAGGAATTAGACAGCTTAATTCAGAAAAAAAAAATAAATTAATTAAATTTAGGTGGGATCTGCTGCTTCAGTTAATTACCCTTCAAAAGCTGAACTGCTGGGAACATTGCAGAGAGCCTAGAAAGACAAGTTCACATTTCCTTACTAGAATGACACAAGACAACTTGAGGTCAGTGACACCTGAACATAAAGCAAACAAAACTGCATAAATAACCTCTCACATCTCAACAGCTTCTCTCCTAGAGCCTAAAAGTTTTTGCCAATTATGTATTAAGCATAATACCTTTGTAAGTCAGCAGGGTAAACAGCTAAATAATTCATGTTAGCATAAGCAGTGCCCTCTGTCATTGGCAGCATTACAAAAATGAAAGGATGCAGCATAGACACTTCTTGAATACACATTGTATTTCTGGGATTCAAATGAGAGAAATGCAAAGCCACATCAAAACTAAACCTCACACAGAGTGTTCCTGGAAAAATTATTTCTGTTGTACATCACAGCAATACAGCCAGGGGAAAAAAAAATGTAATAAATGTAAGTCTACTCCAGTTTGTTCCTGTATGTGGTACAGGAAGGAAAAAAGAAATTACACATTAAATACACATTCCATTTTGGTCATCTGAGAATCACGTCTCGTTGTAGTCAGTTGCAGGCTATATATTATTTTTTTATGCACAACTAACATGTTCTAAAAGCCAGGTGGTTCAACAGAACTTGCAAAATTTTAAGTTTGCAACACTTCAAACTAATGTGTTAGTGGGGTGCAAACAAAATAGTGTCCATGAGCAGAAGCATTATAAGGTAACTGAAACAGAAAAAAGAGTACTCCAGAGATTTCAAAGTCAGAAAGGGACTGTTACTACCCTCTAGTCTTATTCATGCATCATTATGTGACAAAATTTATGGTGTTTTAGGGTACTAAACCTCCAGATTGATAAGATGGTTGTAAAGGCAACACACATTTAACTATAATTAAAGCAGCAGATATCTGCAGAACTTACTAACTAATAAATAAAAGCTATAATAAACTGAAAATAAAATAACATATGGTGTACAAGTCATTAAGAAAGCCACCTCCTTAAACTAATGGATTCACTAAAGATCATCAAAAACAGTGAAGTGGAAAGCAAAGGAAGAGCTTATGAGAAAGGAATGACAAATCCAGAGCAAAGACTGAGAGCAGACACCCTGCTCCAATACAATCACCATTGCTTTTGTATGTGAAAGGAGTCACACACAATGGAAAAAGAATAAAATAAAATTGAAACTGATGGTAAACCCTTTCACACCTTAATCAGAACTGTATTTTGAAACAAAAAGGCAAAAGGATAGAGGAATTATTTGAGAAAGCAGTAGCAAAAGCTGCTTCAAGGCCTCTACTATATGGACAGCAGCCAGTTGCTTAAAGCAAATTCTATTTATCATGCCTCAAATTTATTTCATTAGGCTGTTTCTTTCAAAAGCTTTTTACACAAAGTGCTTCAGAGTCCAGAGGAAGGAAATATAAAAATGCTGAGCTGAAAACACTGAAACAGTAACTGGTGATTTTAAATAGAAACCCCAACAGTTAGAAATACTTATCACTAGAAACAGTTAGAAATACTTATCACTAGATTTACTCACTAGAGTAAACTTGTTCACTAACACACAGTCCAAGCATGTTTTACTCTCAAAAAGGAAGTCTTATACGGAAAAAAAACTACCCCCAGAGAGAAAAAAAAAAACCAACCCAAACTAATATTTCAAAACCAGTAACAGATGTAAAGAAAAATGTTACATCAGTACTGTATAGAATTCCTTTGACTTTGTTTTCCACAGCACATTCACTAGTTACACAACGTACATGTTACTAGATCTGCTTACAATGCACTGCCCTTCCTCTGACAACTCCAACCCAAATTAGAGGGAGAAAAAAAAAATCATTCCAAAACTAAACTATATTGATTAAAGAGAAGAAGGGTATCTGATGCTAGTAGAGAATCTTGAGATCAAAACATTTTTAATTTTACCACTGTGTTTTAATGTGACTAGGCGGGCCCTTGACAATGTCTACCACATTTTCTCTATGTAGGAAATTTTCTTATCTGTTGATAAGAAACAGATACCATTCCTATTCTTCAGCTAAAAAACTGAAGTAACAAGACAGAATAGATAGCACTGCTACCTCTCATGATGTTTTTCAGATATATTTAAACCACCCTCCTTACTAGCTCTAGTATTCTGGCAATTACATGAGAATCACAACTCAAGATTATGAAAAAAACCCAAGATTATGATAGCTCTGTTCCTCACCCCCTCCATCCACCAGATCATATTTAAAATGTATAACACTGCCTTTCAAGATGCTGTACCACACACTAAAGTATTTTTACACCACAATGAAGAGCAGGTACAACTGTTTTGCTCACAGGCACCTAGATCAAATTCTAATTGCTCCTTCAAGAAACATACAGCAGAACACTGCAACTATTATGGCTATATTATGCAAGACAAAAACTCAAAAGTTCCCCTCTCCTCCCTGTTTTTTCCTCCACTGACTGCAAAAAGAAGTTTCTAAGCAGCAAACACCCAAAAGACAGACAATATTCTCCAGCAGCTGAACATTAGCTATGCATTTCTAGAGTGATGCAAAAGCACTCTGTCCTGAGAGTGCTGCTCAAACAGTTAAATCATACAAGTGTAAAACCAGACCTTTGTACTCCCAGATTTTCCTTTTCCTTCCCCTGCAGCACTGACCAGCAAGCACTGCCTATACAAAATGGGTCAGAGAGCCACTGCCCTTTGAGAGGCAGAGTGAATGCCCAGGAAAGCTGGGAGGAATCACAAAGATCTAGAGAAGACTGTTTTAAGCAGTGTAAGATGGCATTAATACAACAACTTCTTCACAGCTGTAAACAGCCAAGCTCATCCAGTGCAAGAGCTTCTAAAATTCCACAACCAACTAGACTGGTAGTTACCACTGGTTACACATGTGCTTAACCAGCAGGTTGCAGTTGTGGTGCCATAAAAATTTACAGTGTTATGTTGCTCTGGCAACAGAGAAAATTAGGTTTCCTTGTGTCTTTATTGACCTTGAATTTTTATTTTTATTTTTTTTTGTGAGAAAAAGGACAGGCCATACAATACAGCTATGAGAGATGACAGCTTAAATGTTATGAAGTAGGGGCAAAAGTTGAGAAGTTCTAGCCATTGATGGTGCAGTTTTTTGTAGACAGCTGCTGCACAAAGCCCTCCCTGCTATTGGACAAAAAAAAAGCAGTTTCTGTACAGGTGAGCTCAACCTCTGCCTTCAAGCAGGATTTATTGCTACTGGTTGATACTGACAGCAGAGGAGACATTTTCATTAGATCCCAGTATTCCAAAGCAATTGTATAATACAAACATAAAGTAGCCCTTTCTAATATTGAAGTTCCATAAAACATATTTAGAGATGTGTGTTTTGTTAGTTTGTTTATTAACTAACTTGGTAAATTCTGCAGACCTGGAATATTTAACTGTTCCAGAAGCCCTAGAACTTTTAAACATGCATGCTGCAAGTTTAACTGTAAAATGGCTGTTTGTTGTCAAAGTAATTATAATAATTTTGTCAAAATAGGCACTGAAACCAGCCCACAGTAGTCCCCAACACACAACATCCTTTCACAAACTCAAAAAATTCAGGGGTTTAAAACTAGAAAATGAAATTCAGTCTCCTACCATCACTTTGTTAAATGGCTTTTGGATTGATCAATGGAACGGAGCAAATAAAAACAGTTAACCAAGCCACTGTTTCTGAAAAAGCAGCTGAGGTAACTGGAGACAGTGCTCTCAGCACCTACTAATTTTTCAACCTGAGTACTGGCATCAAATAAGGTTGCTGAGGGAAAAGTCCCCCCATGCCATTGCACTTAACAAGAAAGGATTTCCAGAAATTTTGATGCACAGTGTAGATGTCAGAAGATCAAGCTGCTAGAAATATTCATTCAAAATACAGCTTCTTCTAAAATATCATTAGTATTTTGGCTTTTAAAACCAGTCCACATTGATTGGAGTCCCCCTGTACTCAGCAATGGTGAGGCCACACCTTGAGTGCCATGTCAGTTTCTGGGCACCTCAATACAAGGCAGATATTGAGGTGCTGGAGTGAGTGCAGAGGAGGCAACAAAGCTGGTGAAGGGCATGAAAAATGTTATGAAGAGTGAGTGAAGGAGCTGTGACTGTTTGAGGAAGAGAAGACTGAGGAGAGACCTCATCACTCTCTACAACTACCTGAAAGAACAGTGTAGAGAGGTTGGTGCTGATCTCTTCTCACAGGTAGCGATAGAGCAAGAGGGAATGGATTCAAGCTGAAACAGGGTAGGTTTAGACTTGGCATTAGGGAAAAAATGCTCACTGAAAGAGTGGTCAGACACTGGAACAGGCTGCCCAGGAAGGTGATTGAATCACCACCCCTGGATCTGTTTAAAGGTTGTTAGGATGTGGTTTTGAGGGACATGGTTTAGGTGTGAACTATGTAGAGTAGGGTTAATGTTTAGACTCGATGATCCCAAGGGCCTTTTGCCAACCTCAATGATTCTATGATATCAAGGATGCTACCACACCTGTTAAAACTTCATAGATGCTAAGGAGGAAGATGGAAACATGCACATATCTTTGATTGTGATGGCTTTCACTATGGAACTTTATTATTATTATTATTATTTCAATTTGTTATAATAACGACAAAAGTGGTTAGAGCATCTCAAATGTACATATTTAACTCTGAAAACTCATTTTTCCTAAGTTGACAAACAGACAATTGGGTGCTATGTCTATTTTCTCATTGCATTCTGCTTCCCAGTTACACTGCAAATACTTTTGGGTTGGATCTATCTGCCCCTGTCTTTTATAGGTGCCCATTCTGAAAAGTTAAACATTTACCCAATTTAAAGTCATATATACAAGTTTAAACTGGTAATCCTAATATCCTTTCACAGCAAATGGAAAGTTTTCACGAAGAAAAAAAGAAAAAAGGCAAAATGTAGTCAAGCAACAACACATTTCTTAAAACAAAGGTTGGCCTAATGCAAAAATGCCCAAGAAACAAAGAATAATGAAAGTGATAGATACTACTTGCTTCTAATACAATAGAAACAAAAGGCCTACCTAGACAGGCTGAAAAGGATAGTCTGCAGATGTGAATTATAATGTAGGCCTTTTTGTTTCCTGTGGGATGAATGTAAAAGATAAAACATTTAATAGACTAAAGGACATATCAACACTAAAATAATGAATGTTTGCAGAAGAAATACTCCCTCTAGCTATGAAAAGTAAAATAAAACTGATTTTGGTTCAGTAGCCAAATGGTGACTGAGCAAGGTCAGATAAAAACAGGATGGGTTGAACCGAGTGGTGGATTTACAGAGCTAGACAAAGGTCAGGCAGCAAGAACAACTGGAAATTATCAGTAAAATTTTCAAAAGCACTTCAGGAGGAGACACAGGTTCTTCAGTCATTTGCATGCTCTCACGGCCTGAATATGAAGCAGCAATTATAGCAAGAGAAAGGAGACACACAAGACAAGGACTTTGCCACATCAGGTATAATAAGGGCAGTATGCAAGTCAGTCTACTTTTTCTTTAGGCAGCTTTTTATGAGATGTGCTTGAGGAATTGGAGAACCCTAATTAACCGGGTGCTAGAGAGGTTTCAATCAACATATCCTCTCCAAATCTTCTAAAGCAAACTGCAGACTCTTTTTAATCTCATCTTCTCATGTGCCAAAGGAAAGAAAAGCCTGAGAGAACTTAAACTGAGTAAATGTGGGTTGCACAAGCCAGAAAAATAAATCGTAGAATCTCATAATAATTCAAAAAATCTCTAGGAAACTAGATTGCTGATGACTAGAAATAAGACCAAGAAAATTGTGAGTCTGTAGACTGTTGTGTTGTCTAACAAAGATACAGAAACATCATGAGATGGAGGGGCTGCTGAGGGCCTGAAGAACACTGCAGCCTTCACAGTGCTTGAGCAGCAAGGCATCCCTTTTGGAGAGGCAGAAGCACAGTAACATTTCTGATCAAGTTTAGTTGAGGAGCTGACCATAATTAGATTCTCAGTCAGAGTGCTAGCTGAGGACAGAAGAACTTGACAAAGAGAACATTTTAGAACCTAAGACAGAAAATCAATACAGAATCACAGAATCATTTGGCTGGAAGATACCTTTAAGATCATCAAGTCCAACCAATAACCCTACAGTGCCAGGGTCCCTAAACCATGTCCCCCAGCACCACAGCCACACTGTTTTTAAACACTTCCAGGGATGGGGACTCCACCACCTCCCTGGGCAGCCCATTCCAATGCCTAACCACCCTCTCTGTAAGGAAATAGTGAAATGATGAAGGTGTGCATGGACTAGAGATTGCAGTCTCTAACTTCTAGTGCCTGGTTCACAAATCAGAAATGAGAGCAAGATGTAGTGTGACAAGTTTTACAGCAATCTAAATTCACAATGCTGCAAAAGGGGCTATCTCTCCACCACCCTTCCAGGGCTTCTCCTCTACACAGCCATGTGTTAGCTAGTCCTGCCCCAGCTCACAAAACAATCAGTAAACCTGCCACCACAGTCACAGAAAAATGCATTCCCAGCACAATCTCTCACTTGATTTCCAACCAAAACAAGGAGACGATGCTACCACCCACACATCAATGTCACCAACTACACTGAAAGAAGGGAAGAGAATAAAAACTTACCAAAAGAGAAGTGTCAGGGAGAAGCAAAGGCTGACTGCTAATACTAAGCCAAGGATGATGTGAGCACAGGCACTGTCTTCACCAACCAGGGCCACAATCCCAGAGCAGCTGAACAGACAGCAGGCAGAACCAGGTTCTGATCAGTCTCCCTTGACAGCACCAGACACAAGGAAGGAGTAAATCAAGTACAGATTTATTCCAGGATCAAGTCACAAACAAAGATGAGGCAGAGACAGGCCTGCAGACAGGTACACCCACAGCCCAAGACAATCACCAAGTCCCAAGCCTGGGCCTAAATATTGCTTTTGGGTGAAGGTCCCAGGTGAGGCTGCTCAGAGGAATTAACACCTAGTGGGGCCTTAAAGGGTCTGAGCACCTGTAGCATATGTAGGTGGTAAGATGTTTGGTAGGTGCAGGGCTGCAGGTGTGGCTGCCTTGGAAAGAGGTCAGGAGCTGCCCTGTGCTGAACACAGCCTCCCTGCTGGCCAAAGCTGAGCCCATCAGCCACATGTGTGCTTCTGGGAAAACTTATTTGAGGAGAGGCAGAAAATATCAGGCAGAACAGGAAAAAAAAAAACAAAACAAGTAAGAAGCAACAGGGGGAACACCAAGGTTCAGAGAAGAAGAGGGAGGAGGTGCTCTATGGTTCTGGAGCAAATACCATGGGGGAGCTGAGAGGGGATGCTGCCAGAGCAGATATCCACACTACAGTTCATGGAAGGCCCCGTGCTGGAGCAGCTGGATACTTCTGAAAAGAACTGACACCTGTGGAGAGCCCACTCTGGAGCATATTTTTCCTGAAGGACTGCAGCCCATGGAAAGCCCCATGGTGGAGCAGGGGAACAGTGTGAAGGGGAGGGAGCAGCAGAGTACAATCCCTCCATTCGTCTTCTCCCCTGTGCCACGCAGAAGGGAGGGTTTTATTATTTTGGTTTTCACTATCCAAATCTGTTTTAAATAGAATAAAGTAATTTAATGCAAGCTACTTTGCCTGTGCCTGTAACTGGTAAGAAGTCTTCCTGCCTTGACTTTGACCCATTAACTTTCTTATCCTCTTTGCAGCTCCAACTTGCTGAGAAGGGGCATTTGGCTGCCAGCCTATGCTAACTCACCACAACACCAAAAATCTCAGAACTACCTTCTCGTCCCCAAATGCTTTCCAAATATGCCAGCCCTCTTCCCTTAATCCTACAGTTTGTGCAAAGAGCTAAAAAGAGCTATTTTACCCATAATGATGAGCAAAACAGTGGCTCCCTTGGGAAACGGAAATAAAATAAAATGTAATTCATTGAAATAATTAGATAATACAATTTATTGTATTAATCAGATTAAAATTAGGCAACAGAATTAAGAACTGTAAGAAAACATCTCTCTCTTCAATCTAGAGTACCAACTCCTTTCCTGCAAATGAAATATAGCTACATGTTGACCAAAAAAACCCAACAAACAAAACCAAACACTATAAACAAACAAAAACCCAAAACAAAACCATAAAACCCATTGAGTACAGCTCACTGTCTTCTTCAGGGAAACCTGAGCGAAAGGTGTCACAGAGGGCTACTTTGAATTTTCTTTTTCTAAAACAGTAACCCAGCAAACAGGGGAACTGAGTCAATGCTTAACTGAACCTGACACGATGCAAATTTTTATTTCCAGAAACTTTCTGAGCATTCTGGGGGACAGTGCAGAGGAGAATGCAGTAATCAGCCCATTAAGACTTGCAGGTGATCATGAGTTCTTTTTTCTCCTGTAAAGTCACCGAAGCAAACAGAAGCATAGTCCAAAGCACAGAGTTCAGGATTTTTATTCCCAGCTGAATGCCCCAGTCCCTACAGTAAAGCTCCCCTTGTGCTCTCTTTTGATCAAAGACTCTTTAGATTCTCTGTCATATACTAGCCTTGTTTAAAGGAACGGAACCTGGTTCAGGCTGGGAAAACAGCTTCCACTCAACATTTTCTCTGCTTTGATCGGAGAATAATAAGTTAAAACACCTTCAGGCTGAGGAAGGAATTTACACTGGTCACACATAGTCTCTCGGTGTGTGTTGTAGACAATTAGGCTGTAAAAGATGTGTAGGTGGACTCACACCACTTTTGCAGCTTTTGAAAGGATATGCTCAAATTTGCCTCTTGTGAAAGAGTCTCTGTAAGCAGACATCAGCTGAAAGCTATTTGATCTGGTTAAACTCCTGCAAGTTGGAAGAATGACTGACAATTTGCTGAAACTTCGTTACACTCAGGGGATCTCAGTGCTAACAGATCCACCTTGGGAAAAGCAAAGTTCAAAACCAACTCTAGGTCCCCGAAACTGCCCCATCAATGGAGAACAACCAATAGGGAAAGGTGCTTCAAGTCCTAGCTCTGATAAGCAGTGCTTTTTAAATGAATTGATCCTTCTGATCCATGCTTCTCCAGCACTTGACTGGATGATCCTGGTCAATTTTCAAGCTGAAAAAAAACCAGCTTTACTTCCTTGATTTATCATCCATCTTGCTTGCATCTTTATCCAAATATAGTAATTGTTTATCAGCTTTCTTGTTCATCATGCACTAACTTTTCTGCCAGGCAATTTGATGTCCAGAGTTCTTTAAAAAATGCATAGTCCCCGTTCAGAAATAAAATTACACCACATGAGCATTCATGATAGGCAATATGACCACCTGCATGAAAAAATTTCCAGGGTTAAACAAAGAGCACTTTTATTCAAAGGAAAGAGCAAACAATGAAAACTTGGAATGTCTAAGTAATGAATCAGATACTTCAGCAGCAGGCTTGACCCTAGCCTTTCCCTCTACATCTGCAAGTTGCTGCTAAGCCAGCATTAACAGTTCATTAAAAGACATCTCTCCTAATTATATCCCATTGACCAGTCTTGAAAAAGCCTAATTGAAGGCAGGTCTGTCCCTTGACAGAGGAAGCCCACATATTTTGAGTATTCTATTACCTATCTCAGCAGAATCAATCACAGCTCTGATGCTCAGCAAGAAGGCTCTTGTCTGCAGGTGTGTTCTAATGATGCCAACATAGGCAGGAAGCTCAAGGTCTTAATAAAAAGTCATATTACCCCTCCACTTTAATCAAAGCCCTTTCACTTCAGCTTATCAACCTCGTAACCACCTTCTTTAGAGACTTGGGTTTTTAGGCATGCAGATTTGCTAGAGACTTTTAAATTAGTGTCCCTAAATTGTGAGAGGTGTATTCCTTTAGTATTTCCATCACTTTTTGCCTCTTTCAGCTGCATCTCTACCCTTATCCACATAGCACTTCAGCATGAAACCAGAGTGCATATCCTTCCTCTCCAGTTCCATGATATCCCTTTAGGAAACTCAGTGGTATAAGCAAGAAGGGAGCCACATGCACTGCAAGATCTCTTCACCAATTCCCATGCAGGCTGTTCAGGATTCTGTGTTCAACCACACTCACATACAGAAAACAGGCCAGGACAGTACATCTAACATGCCTAGAGGTTCAAAGCAACTTTATCCCACCACTTCAGCCTGTGGCAGGAGAGAGCTCGCCGCTTAGATATGTAAGGAAATCCCACACTTGTACCAATCTCACCTTCCAAATCAAATAAAGTTTTAACAAGAGTATCCCAACTATTTAGATCTATCAGAAGCCTAAAGGGCACCCAGCACACTCCCTCTGCTCTCCAAGCTTCTCCTATGTTTATATGGAAATCTCCCTCATTCTTCTCTATACTCGCTATCAAATCTCAGTGCTGAGTTCCTCATAATTTATCCTTTCGGGTCTTAAAGGAATGACACAACCAAGTCAAAGTTTGCTGAGGCTCCGTTATCTATGTATTTGTCATTATTTTACTTGGAATGACTGCTGCTTTCTGCATAGCAGCAGAATGCAATAGAACATGGTAAGTTTGCATGTGTACGTGGCCTAACAAAGCAGCTTGTGAACTAAACCACCAGTTCATGATCAGAACTGGGATGAATGATCCAGAGTGTTCCAGGGGGACCTGGACAGACTGAAGAGGTGGGCCCAGGAGAACCTCCTGAGGTTCAACAAGAGCAAGTGCAAGGTCCTGCACCTGGGCCGGAACAATTCCCACTGTCAATATAGTTGGGGATGAGGTGATAGAGAGCAGCCCTGCAGAAAAGGACTTGGGGTTGCTGATAGATGAGACTCTGGACATGAGTAGCCAGTGTGTGCTTACAGCTCAGAAGGCCAATCCCATCCTGGGCTGCATCAGGAGAAGTGAGGCCAGCAGATCAAGAGAGACAATTCTGTCACTCTGCTCTTCTCAGACCTCACCCAGAACACTGTCCAGCTCTAGAGCTGTCAGCACAGGAACCTGATGGAGCGGGTCCAGAGGAGGGCCACAAAGATGATCATGGGGCTGGAACACCTCTCCTATGAGGACAAGCTGAGGGAGCTGGGAATGTTCAGCCTGGAGAAAAGAAGGCTCCGGGGAGATGTTATAGCCACCTGCCAGTACCTGAAGGGAGCTGATAAAAAGACTGGAGAGGGCCTGTATACAAAGGCCTGTAGTGAAAGAATAAGGGGCAATGGTTTTTCATTAGAAAGGAGTGGATTTAGATTAGAAACAGGGAAGAAGTTCTTTCCCACGAGACTGGTGGAGCACTGGAACAGGTTGCCCAGGGAGGTGGTTGAGGCCCTGGAGACATTCAAGGTGGGGTTTGACAAGCCTCAGAGCAACCTGCTCTAATTGAAGATGTCCCTGCTCTCAGCAAGACCCCTTAGTTTATACATGATGCTGGATGAGGCCCTTAGCTGATATGCAAACCAGACAGCCTGCACAGAAAGAATGAAGAGCTCCTTTTAATCTATTTGACAAGCAATTATGGCAACTAAACAGTTAACCTGAGTAACAACTCATTAAAATTTTCACTGGCTCCAGATATCTAAAGAGGAATATCTTGGCTTTTTGGTTTGTTTTTTTTTTTTTTTTCCTGGGCTTCCTCTTTTTAATAAATAATTCACTGCTTGGACAATATTCAGCAGAAATCAGTCTTTAATTAAAATTTAACAAAATACATTCCTTATGCTGGCTGGCTGGACTTCCCTAAACAGTCTCATTATCCTTCCTTGATGGAGTAAACAGCACTGCTGCAGTTTTCAGGAGCAATTTAATATTTTTTGCTTTTACTACTAAAGGCACCTTCATGTTAATTTCCTAGCTTGGAATCAATGCCGGCACCATGAAAAAAGCACAACTTTCCTGTAATAACATTAGTTGTGCCTGTGATGAATTACTTTTGGGTCTTAATGACTCTCAGCATAGGATTTCTTTTCCTCCTGCTTCACTGCTTGTAACGTTTGAATTATTTGTAGTTTTCCTTTTCAGCTGATGTCAAATATCACTGCTTTGGATATTTAAAGCACTTAATTGCTGAGCTGATTTTGTTCCTAAGATGGGACAAGGGGTTTTTTTATATCATGCCTTTTAATAAAGTACTTTTTAATTGAATAAATTTTACTAGGGTTTTTTCCTACTAGGGTGGGTTTCTCTTTTTATTGCATGTCCTTTTCAGTCATTACAAATATATTGTCACTAACCTACTCTCTGGCATGTCTCAAACCTCTGTTCAAACCACTTCAGAAAGGATTCCAAGCAGAATATTCAATTTGAATGACACGACTGAAAAATAAAAAAGTTTAATGCTCTAGTTATAGCCCATGGCTACCTCAGCTAGGTTATCTTCAGTTCTTCTTTCATGAGTCAAACTGTATTCAGTCATTTGGGCCACAAACTGTTCTTGTTGTTATTTCTTCATTAGTTAAAAAAAAAAAAACAAACAAAAAAAAAACCAACAAAAAAAAAAAAAGAGAAGGGAAAGTAGAACACAAGATGTCAGTTGATCTAGTAGAAGCTGTCCTATAAAAGCACCACAGCCAGTCATAAGAAATGACAATGACATGGGGAAGGGAACTTCACATTGATCAGTGTTTATAAGACAAAAGAGAATTAATTTTTCACTTTTCACCATACTGGCTCTCTTATATCAGCACAGATTAATCCCTCAGTGGTCCCTGTCCTAGCATATGACACGAGTCACTGCATGGATTCCAGCTATGCTTAAGAATACAGGGACTGAAATAGTGATTGCCAAAATTAAAACAGATGGGCCTCATTTCACAAATTATATCTTTTTCATAACCAGCAGCCTCAGAACACATATCACACGGACACCCTGACCTGCTTGTCATACAGACAGCTGACTTTCATCATGCAAGGTGGTTATGATTACCTACCAGATTATACTCTAGCAGGAAATTGGAATGCAGTTTACACCTACAGGGCTTCTGGCAAGTTTGCCATGGGACTGCCAAGGAGAATAAAAGCACAGACATTAAAAACGTTGATTTTCTCCCATGACTAACTATGTATCTAAGAAATAGCCAGCTATCATTAGATGCTATAAATATGACTTCTCAAAAACAGAAAGGTTCAATGCAAACCAGAAAAAAAATCTGTTCAATGTGCTGGTAGTTAGAGAACAGACCAAATAATAAAAAAGAAATGTGGGGGTAAGGGAGAATTCATTAAACACCTGAGACAGACTAGTCATCAGGTCTGTGCTATGCTTCTGAGATTTTGTGAAAAAGGTGGAAAAAAACCTCAGCTGAAATCAAGTGCCAGTGTGGGGCCTCCCGCCAAATATAACAAACAGTGAAGGCAACAGTGGGAAAATCACTCCTCAACAACAGGATACATGCAAAATGTCCAGGGCATGATACCAAAAAAGCTGTATGTGACCAGGAAAAACACAGGAAATAAAACAATCTACCTTGCTAGAAGATGTTAAAATGTCAGCCTTGACAGATGCTGAAGGGGAACGATTATCATTATGGACACAAGAAAACACCTGACAGCAGCTTTCCCACAGTAGAAGGAAATTAGCCAGCCAAGCTCATTCCTGCATTTTAATTACATTGGTTATTCAAGGCATTGCAAGGATAAGGGTTAAAGGGATACTACACGGGCATGTATGACAAGTTCAAAAAAGCCCATGGTGTTGCCAGAGGGGCTGTGGCACCACAGTGAGGAGCACTGAAGGTCTAGTAGGTTGAAGAAGTCCAAGTTTATGTCATAAGCATTACCAGCTCTCACTACAACTCTGTATTATGCAGGTTCATATGAGCTCCCAAAGAGTTTACATTAAAGAGATGAAACTCAGCACAGAAGGAGAAATTAGGCCATAGTAAGCAAGAACATCCTGGAAATCTTTAATTTTAGTAATACAATGGCAGAACGTTTTATAAATGCAATGGCAAAAACAGTTTAGGAACTTAATGGGATGAAAGCAAGACTCCAAAACATTATTTGGCTGAGGTAGTAGTGGTGTGATGGACTTTTTTTAAACAAATAAAAAACAGAAAAAAAAAACCAAAAAACCTACTTAAATGCTTTATGATTTTTCCAGAGGTTTGTGTGCATGGACATAAGACAGCTACAGCATTGACCTGTGAGAGGGGAAATAAGAAAGAACTTGAAGGTTCTGGCACTCATGAAGAAGTCACTGGGATCAACTACATGTTTCTGTCAGAATATTATCCATGTTGCAGACAACACAGAAATTTGTATCACCAGATTCAATAGCCAGACACTGACACCAGCAGTTTCAGAGTTAAAGGCTGCTGTATGCAACAACATTTAGTATGCATTTGTCTTCTTTTGCTACAAAAATGTTGTCCATTTGGGCTTTTTAACCCAAAAAATGCTATTTAGAAAAGGGGGGCAAAATAGTTTTAAAGAGCTGCTCTTGAATATGGCAATTGCTTTGGCAGGGAGAGGGGAAGAAGTATTTTCTGAGCTCAGTTTCTGTAGCAACTTCAAGAAATCACAGTACAGACAAAAAATTGTTCAAAATGGTTCTAGTTTTACCTCCCAGAAAGGTTTTGTGCTTCCCATGTTACTGACACTCTGAGATCAGGCATGTCTTTGGAGATGAGCCTTTAACATGTTAAGATTTAGGCTATTTCTATTTCTGCTAAAGTATAGGATTTGAAGTATACATTTGAGTTTTCTGGTTGTAAATTCTGTTCTTGGCACCTTTTTCCACACTGCTGCAGAGCACAGGAAGTTCCCAGACAGCCTGAGTGGCAAAATAATTTCTCTGATCCTTGCATTCAGAGAGGAGAGGTCACACTGTAATGTTAAAAACGTGCTGACACGTGGGAAGACAGCTATGTTAGAATTAAATTAGAATTCATGCTCATCCTCTCTGGAACAACCTGATGGCTTCTCTTCTCCTTCATTAAGAGAAAGAGGCTGAGAAGGGAATGTAAGTGTGAAATGGCATAATTTAAACAGCAAATTTTAAAAGGAAGGAATGTGATAAACACAAGTAATTATAAAGGGTGGGTGTATGGCAAACACCAGCATACAGTAATTTCATTTTCACACAATTCCCATAAGGAAAACAATATAAAAATTAGAAGTTAAAACAATTTACAGTTACAGGAAAAAAACCACCAAACCTCTTTGACTAGTCACTCTGAACAGGTACCACACAAAAGCAAAAGTATTCCTGCAGTAAATTCCAAATTTTACAGTCTGCACCTAAGGGAAACCTGGAAAAATAACAGCAGACTTCTTCCTGTCTAAATCACCTTCTTAGAAACCAAGGCATACAGCAAGGGATGTCTGGGGAACACGACCATACACAATATTTATACATCATCTATCTAATGAGAACTTATCCATAAGGAAAACTGCACATTTCTGGATTATATTTTATCATGAACTTTGAGGATCTCTGACACCTCTTCACGTATGACAGGTTGTTTACTGAGAATACAGAAGATTACTTTCAAACAAAGAAAAATGAGTTTGCAAACACATTTGAGCATAAAATTGTGAAGCCCAACAAGGATCCTACCATGAAGAACTTCCTGTGAGTCTATTAAGAAGCTAACCTACCTGGCCTCTTCAAAACCTCCTCATTCTCCTTGATCTTTATAGGGAATTCAGATACCTGATGGTAAATACCTTTGAAGGCCATACTGCCCAGTCTCACAGTTGGCAGCTATAGGATTCTTACAGGGCCATTAGAAATTGACCCCAACCTTGCCAAGTGCTGGACAAAAGTCTGTCATCTGTCAGACCAGAATACAGGTCACAGCAGCTTCTCATTTTGGGAAGAGAATAATAAAATTAAATTTCAAAATGTGACCTGCCATAAGGCTTTTGAGGAAACAGTTTTTCTGATGTGCAAATCAGAAAAGGATATCCCTTTTATGTCCTTCTACTGTTGTATTTGTTCACTGAGAAGACAAATCTGTATCTTGTGAAAGGAATAGGGAGAGCTTTGTAAAGTAATCTCAGTATGCTCCCATCTGCCACTAGTTTTTAACACCAGTGGTCTAGTCTAGCCAAAGGGATGAGCTACTTAATAAGGGATATTTACAAACTCTTTTGAGATCTGAGTATGCATGATTTCCCACTGGAAGGATGGCTGCTTCCTTCAGAAATGTCATAGATACAGCAAAATGAATTATCCTGAGTTGAATAGCTCTGTTGCTCTCTGTACACATGTAGATATATATATACATGCTATATATATTCTATATATATTTTTATAACACATATCTATATGTTGCTTTGTTGTTTGATAGCTGCAGTTGTTTTAGCTCCATAGTTCTTTTGGACAACAGACAGGATCATTGTCTGTGTTTCTTAGGCAAGGTGATACAGCTAAGCACAAAGTCTGTGGCAGGTTTGAGAACTGAACTCTGGGAATAAAAAGACTTTTTTCCTATAGAGGGAAAACCCAGAACCTTCATTTTTTCTCTTAGTGAAGAACAGGTGTTTCACTGATATAGATTTGATAGACCTATCTATGCCAGGAATTACAATAAGATTCAAATCCAGGCCAGGACAAATAACATCCTGTCTACAGTTGTCAAGGTAACAGCAGCCTTAGGTGTTCTAGTTACAGAAGAGCTCCATTAATTCCAAATTATTCACTTGAGGAAGTGCTGCTTGGCTGGATTGTGGTCACACTGTGGTATACTCTCTGATCCTGCTTCGAAGACACTAAGCATGTTCAATTTGCAAAGAATGGGAAGGAGTATTGGAAAATAATTCACACAACCTATAGCATGGCTCAGATATCTCACACACTGAAGCCAAGAGCTGCATGTATATTTGAGCAGCTGCAGGAGGGAGTGTCTTTCTTGGTAGGAAACCCTCTAGCCCCTTCCATGTCTCCAATGCCAAGGAAGGGTGACAAAGCTGATGGATGAGTTGCAAGGCTAGTCCCCTCCGCAGTCAAGGAAGACAGACAACTTTCTGTAGAGTAACATTTGGAGGTGAAGACAGACAGTGATGAAATGGAGAAATGAAACAAAGGGTAGCAGCACCAGCACACTAAGAGCAGACAGACATCCCTTGCAGTAACAATACCAGCAACACCACCATTACTAAATATTTCAGCTCTTTGAATCAGGAAACTACAGACTTGATGTCTGTCAAAACTTTACTCACCTAAAAGACATGGGACAATTGGCTAGGAGAAGAGACCCTCAGCTAAGTTCTTGAGCCTGGGTCTTGGAGTGGAGAGACCTCTCCCTAATCCTGGTGTTGGTCCATTCCTCCACCCAAGGCACAGGCACAGGAGCTCAGCAGAACATATATCAAATTGCAGCTAGCACAGAGCTGGGCTTGCAGCAGGATGAAACAAGACCAGGGCTGAGTGTGGAATGACCATTCTCATACACGGCATCTGGCCCATCCAGACCACATGGAGGATGGGAGAATTCTACACCACTGACAGGACAGGTCACAGGAAGCAGGTTTTTATTCATTTGCTGCCATATCCCACATTCCCTGACACCTATACAGTGAGACAGGTTTGTGATATTACTGCAGAGTAGCAGTGGTGTTCAAGGACCATTATTCTCCAAAAGGGAGTATATTTTTATTATTATTTTATTATTTTCTTTTTAAATTACCTGCATTTCTTTCAGCACACAGAAAATTCATTTTACTTTTGTTTACACTTACTGTTGACATAGGATCAATGCTTTAGGATTTGGATTTTTACATGGTCCAGGGAAAAGCCTGCATGTTTTGTTTATTTTAAAATTAGATTATTTTTTTTTTCACCTACAAGCTCAGTATTTTTTAGAGTTTTTTTATATGAGATGTTAATGATGGGCGAGATTTAAACTGACAATGTCTCCTTAAGTTATGGCTAGTTAATTCTGCAGTCTAATAAACTTCACCATTCCTATAAAGATATGAACTTCTCCTTCATGTCAGAACTAGCTTGACTTTGTCAGTCTTTGAGAGAAGGTTGTCAGGTCCCATTACAAAGCTGATACAGGAATGGAGAGCTGTCCAAAAGCTGGACCACACTTTGAAGGGGGTCTCACTAATATGATGAAAAGGAGCTGTTTTTCCAGCTAGGATCAGCATGAATATCATCTCCTCTGTCAGTAATACTAGTAATATTCTTTAAATGGAGATAGTTCAGCAGGTGAACAGGAAAACAATGCTAAAAAAACCCCAAACAAAAGTGCCTTAAAAGCTGGCAAGAATATATCTGATTAGGTGAATTAAGCCACTAAGAAACAGCTGCTCTTTAAATATTTCTGAAGAGAAACTTTCTGGGGAATATTTTTATGCTGCTTAAAATTAATGACTCTTCTAGTTTACTGCCATCACTGCTAGCAATGGCATTATTGCATTTCTCCTTCACCCATGGATCTCGTGCAGAGGAAGAAACTGAGACAGAAGGGTCATGCAAGGCTAGCACCAGCAATGTAAACAACCTAAGCATCTTTTGTCCTCACTCTATTCCACATCTGCCTGGTACACTCCATGCTTCTGGTAAGAGCAAGGAGGGGTCTGAAATAGTTACAGGGCACATCTCCTTTCTCTGCACGCAGTCACACAGAGCAGAAAGGCCACCATTGCCTGTTACTTCTTACCAGGTAATATTGAGATGCTATCCTTGGTTATTTAGGCATAAATTTTTCAGGTGATAGTGCTTTTTGGCTGAGTCCTAATGTTTTTAAATTCAAACCTGTCATTCCAGTCTAAATCTTCTGTGCAGCTGCCTACTTCAGAACGAATGGTCTATTTTAACTTTCCAAAAATGAGTATTCACATCCTTTAAAAACATCTAAGCTATCTGCACTGCCAAGGTCTTTCTCTGTCTCTTTGACATCTCTTCCTGCATTGGGCTGTAGGATGAAATTCTCTGCTCCTTAAAGGACTGGAAAGAGCTAAAATGCAAGGAAAGGAAGAGGAGTTCCTTCTTGCTGCTTTAAAGGAGTGTCTCCCAAGTGTCTGTAATTTGTCCTCAGGTCTGTCCTTGCTCTTTGCTTCCAGTCCCCTCTGGCTTTTAGCAGACCTCTGCTGGAGGGCTTCCAATCATTTACAGGAATGAAAAGTTTAAAAATAAAATAGGAGCTTTGATCAAGAAAGGAGTTGAGCTAGGAAGGAAAAAGGGAAACACAAGCACTGACAACTCAAGCGGAAAGCAAGGCAAAAGCAGGTTCATTATGAGCTGACAGACATTTCTATGCCTGCTTGCGAAGCCAAAACCCTCCCTGCTGCTCATTCTTCTTCAAAATGCTCTCCATTAACAGTGAAAAATATGTTTTGTTTTCACCTTTGGCTTTCCTTCATGTGCCAGCATTCTTTGTTTTTCTATTGCAAAACATTTTTTTGTAGGAGCTGTCAACTGTACTAATTCCTCTGTGTGTGTGCACATGTACCTATACACACATGCACATACAGGCACCAGTTCTTCATTTCTCCCTCTCTCCCCTCCATATAGTTATGTCTTAATTTGCAACAGCCATGCCAGCTGCAGCAGTTGGAGAGACCTCTTCACTTCTTTTAATACAAAGTAGGCAATAAAGCCAATGTAAAAAGTTAGGCTACCAGTCTCTTCCCCATTTTTTTTCATGGTATGCACAGCCTAGCACATTCTGGATGACATCACAAAATCCTCCCCCAAATTCTAAACATCCAAACGACTCCCACAGAAGCACCCTGTTTGCATTTGTGCAAAAGACTGAGTAAGCTACTCTGTAGATGCAGTTAGCATCATTCAGGACCTCCAAAAATACCAGTGCTCAGGGTATGCCCTAAAATGCAGGAGAATGTATTATTAACTACAAAAACAGAACCAAGGTTATTGTAATTCTCAATATTTTCATTTTCAGTTCTCAAATACAAAATATTGTAATTCATATTTTCTTAGTGTAGTCAAAAAGTCTGCAAATTAACTCTGAGCACCCCACCTTGAGCCTTAAATTCTTTCAAAAAGACAACACAATAAAATCACTGCTACATCAATTAAAAGCATAAAACTGCAGGGCTTGTGCAACTAATTATTTTGTTTGCTATACTTTCAAATCGTGTTTTGATATTGAAAGGGGAAAAAATACCCATAAGTCAAAATGAATACACTGCCTTTCAGAGTCTCAGTCTTGAGACACTGGAAATGTCTCTGGAAGGATGCCCTTTCTTAAAATTCAAATATATGATTGGATCTGTGATTATGTTTTTTGTTGTGGTTTTTTGGGTTTTTTTTTACATTACCTTATAATCTTATATTTTTATATATAATTTATAGAAATTTTAGTTACAAGAAAGCAAAATTACAGCAAAAATATAAGAAATATCTGAAAGCAGATACAGATGCCACGAACACAGGTATCTGAAAACACTGTTTAAAACACTGCAGAAAACTTTATTTTCTAAAAAGTTTGGCACACAAAAAGGTGTGACACATCTCAAACTTAGTTTCTTCCATAAGATCAACAAAAGACAGGTGACAACATTGTAAATATATTAATCTTTCTCTCGGGGAAATTAGGTGAAATAAAATAAATAAAGCAAGAAAAATATCACAAACAAACATAAAACCAACACAGAATTTAGATTTTAAAGAAAATGTCTAAGAACAGCCGCATTTAAATTGAATTTATTTCTATGGTCCCTAATCATAAGTTAGGCCATCTGCCATCCCACCAGGGAAATTTACTCAGTCTGAAATACTCTAAAGCCTCCAGAAATATATGGTTGCTGTTTTGTATTTAGGTTTCAATCTTCTAACCTGCAAGATGGCTGTGAAAACAGAGAAGATACATTTCTACTTAGAGGTACATACTGCTTAAAGATGCACATCTCCATTACTTTCATAACTGCTCTCAGGTTGACATGATTTAGACATGAAGCTCAATCTCACTTCTCTTCAACTAAAAGTAAATATCTGAGGTGTTTGGCACATGGTTCACTAAGGGTTGTTGTAATTAAATTGCAAAAGTTCAGACTTAACTCATATTTACACATGATAATTGAGAATTAAATATTAGTTTTAGCTCAGCATCTTCTTTCCATCAAAATACAGAGGGAAGGGAAACTTGAAATGTAATTAGTCTTGAAACATCTCTCTGCTATTATGACTGTATCATGATAAAAAAATAAGACTGCAATCCCAAAGCATATTATAGAAAAAGATGGTCATGTAATACAGGTATTTCCATCACAACTAGCTACAGACTCATGACTCATGCACACATTTAACAGCCACATTGTTATCTCAACCACCTGTCAGCACTCTGCAGAAAAGTGTCAGAAATACCTTTAGAAATAGCACTAAAATATCTACAGAGAGTGTTTCCCAAAATTGGTGCCTCACCTGTCAATTTTGCCAAGTCTCAGAATTAAATACCTATGCACATCTCTTTAAATATATATAATGCAATAATCTGTGTTCTGCATTCTCATTGCAGGAGCAAGGCAGGAGTGACACAGAGTATTATTTTTATGGCAATTAAGCCTTACCTGAGTGTGCATAAGCAACTTCTTGCCGAGCAAGTGGTTTTAGATACACAGCCAACTTTTTGAACTTGAACAAAATCAACAGCACAACACACCAGGATGGTTTCAGAGACAAGAGTTATTTCGTAATACTTCTTAGTTTTATGTTCTTTGTGATTCTTTTTTTTTTTTTTAATTAAAACAATGTTTTCTGCTCTTTGGGAGGGGAACCTCAAACACATTTTATTAAAGAACTGAGCAGCAAAGTGACAGACAAAAAAAATTGGTTTTTTTATACATTTATAATATTTAGAGCCCTAACAAAGAAAACACAACTTTTCTCATACACGTCAATGCACTTGGAATTTTCTGTCAATCTTCAAGAGATGCCTGTGGTAGCAGTGATAGGTCAATAACAAAATTTCTGTGAGAACTGTGGACAACTTTGCAGCACCAGATGAACACAACTTCATCATTAAATCAACTGGGATGCTTAAGCTAGATAAGTGCACAATCAACACAGAAAATGGTGACATGAGCAATGAAAGGGATGTCACAAAACACGTTCATGGGGTTTGTAGTGAGCAAACCCTCACTAGAAGAGTGAGATAAAATGTGAATAAATAGCAAAGGTGAACAAATACCATTTTCAACACTTCCTAACTGACTGGATTGGAACATGTTCATAGCCAGATGATGCACAGGGTGGAGGGTCAATGAATAAACAAATAAAGGAAAACCTATCAGCAGAAAAAGCCTCTGCCTCTGCACAGTGAGGGTCCAAACAGCAGGAATGATGCTCGTGTTGGAAGCTACTGCCAGATGGTTCAACAGGAAGCAAGAACATCTTGTGTTGTGAGAAACATGTCAGGGCTCTACAAACACTCAAGACAAAAGGAGACAATCAAGAGAAAAGCAAGTCACTATAATCTGGAGTCCTATGAGCTGATATCAGCTCATATCAGCTGAGTCAGGTAAGTAATACTGAGCACAACTTGTAGAAGAAACAGCAGTTAAAAAACAAGCCAGACAACTCAAGCACCATGTAAAGATGTCAGTGAAAAGGGGCATGTCTGGAAAATCAGGTGACAATCCAACATGAACAACAAAGGGCCCTAAGACTCAAAAAGATCTCAAACAAGCAACAGACAGATCCTGTGAACTCTCCATCAAAGAGAAGCAATGCTGCTGTCACAAGGAAGCCTAAATGATCCATGGAAAAGCATGTGAGCCATATATACATTGAAATATGCTGATTAATTTAAGGACTGCTCATTATAATTCCTGCATTTTATTAATTGTAACATTGTCTGTAAATTCTCAGTATTATCACTGTTTGCCTGAGAAAGGAAGATGCAAAGAACTGTGCTTGAAGATGCTCTTTGTAGTCAACTGGAAACAGCCACTGTGTTAGGCATATTTCCTATAGATAAACATGAAGTCAAAAGTAGAGTGGCAGGCATAATTCCAAAGATACAAACCCTGCACATGAAATAATTTCTCCAGCATCACCTAGCAAGGTAATGGCAGAAATGGAAATTAAATTGTGGAGGAATCTTAGTAAAACAACAGAGTGGACACAAAGGTGTATGCCACACTGCCAACTTCAAGTTGGCACACACATCATGAAACAAATGTAGAATGTTTTTCCATCCCTTATTCCACAAAACTGGATTTAATTGACATCTGCCATTATCTAGGTTCTCTAGGACACTTTCAAGCTTGCTTTCAAGATATTTTTTATTTTTCAGCTGCTGATGTTTTAAAAGGAAGCAAAAAAAAAAAAAAAAGCCTGCCTTAGGAACAACATAAATGCAATTGCTTGGGCTGCACCTTTCCTTATTGATTTTTTTTTTTACCTTGTATCTGTTACATTCCACTTCCACAACTATCTCTATTTCTGTCAACTCTATTACAGGGATTTTGTACATACCAGATTTTTTTTTATGATAAGGTCACAAAATCAAACTACTTCTGAGACCTCCAAGTGAAGTTTCACAAACCCTCAAAGGTCTCATCCATCCCAAGCTACAGTTGCCTTTGGAAAGGTGTATCAAATCTAATCTCACAGCATTCCCCAAGGCACCCGAGTCTTCCTCTTGAACAGAAGTGGAAGAATGAGGAATTGATGACTATTGCAGATACAATCCTTCAGGCGAGGACTAACCCAAATTCACATCTCCTCCCCTCTCTCCCATCAGCACCTCTTAGATATTCTGAGCCCTAGGACACAGTAGCTGCTGCATGGATCCAGACCACCTTCCCTCCCCTCCAATTCCCAGCAGCAACAGAGCTGCATCCAGCACTCTGTGCTCACTGAAATGCACCTAAAGATTGTATTTGGTACTACAAAAAAAAAGGGATATCACAATTGATGACAATTTTTGCTTGGGGCTCAATAGTGATTCCAGAAAACTGAGCAAAGCCAAGCATCCCTGATGGTTCTAACTCGTCTAGTTTGTAACAGAGAAAAACTTTTCCCCTACCATATAAACCAGAAAATTACAACAGGTAGGTTCTTTTTAGCAAGGTACATTCTAGGTAAGTGTCAGATTATGTTGATGTCATAGATATGAGGCACCTGCCTCATGAGATTGGCATTTACAACTACCCCAGGTGCTTCCTGCAAACTATTCATGCTTAACTCTTTATTTTTTTGATGTTTCTTCTTTCTCTCCCTCTTTAAAACATGTAAAAGTTAAATGATTCTAAGCATAGGGTCAGTCTTTCCCTCTGTTCCACCCTTCTCCTGAAAATTTCAGAAACCTGGAAGAGATTCACCACACTGAAACTTACTGAAACTTAGAAAACCCAGATTTCACTTTACTCAAAAAACATCTGCATATCACATGTATCTTTAACAAATCAAACATTTCATTCTGAAGGATATAAAATATCCCACAAACTTTACCTCTGTTCTTCAATCTAAGGATAACTCAAAAATGGTCTGGTATCACAAAATCTGCCCCTAATCCATTTTTTTCACTTCTAAATCCTTTATTTGCCTCTTGCTCTGTATCTGTTTCCTCCTTTCCAATCTCCACACCTGGTCTTCTTATCTCTCATCTGGCTGACATGCTGAAAATAATCATAAACAGTCCTCTACCACTGCTGTCACATCACTTTATCCCTTGAACTCTCTTACCAAAGTACTTTCACAGCATGCCCAGCCTTAAATACTCATTCAAGGCACACCAGTTACACCAGTAGTGTACCAAAACTCATCATCCACGAATCTTCTTACACTCCACTGCACTCATATTTTACTCACCCTTTTCAGTCACCACTCTGTGAAGTCTACCCCTCGTGTGCCCTTGGGCGGTGGCCCCACCAAGGTTCAGTTCACCTTCCCTTAGTTCTCACACGCTCAGGTTCTCTTAAGTCCTCTTGATCTGAATAGGCCATCACAACACCTGGCAGATCAATAGATTTGGAATGTAAAGCAAAGGGAGGAAGAAAAAAAAAACAAGCAAAAACTAAAGTCCGTGCTCAAGCCACAGAATAACAGCCAGTGAACAACACTGAGGAAATATATATATATATAAAAAAAAGGGAGTGAAATAAAGAAATGCTTCCTCCTGAGTTTACCTTTAAATCTATTGTCAGTGACACCATCTTCACTCTCAGCAAATACCTCATTGCTCCCCTTGTTCCAACTGCATAAAACAGACTGAAGAGACCTCAGGGGAAGTGCTCATATTGCTTCTGAAAAATGTCAAGCAGATCTAGACCACAATAGAAGGCAAGAGGTGACAGGATGTGTTTTTATTTAGCTCTAAAATAAGTATTTTAAGGAAAAAAAACCAACACAGAAGTCCAATTACATGCACAAATAACTGAGAAGTCATTCTTTTTCATAAGAGCTGCCACTGATCACGTATCTTCCCCTCTACTTCCTAATAACTCTCTCCTCAGCATACATTTTAAACATGCTTCTCATCCCAGTATCCCAGCATAAATACAGCATCCTGGGTGACTTGGTCTAGGTGATCCTGCTCAGGCAGGGGGGTTGGACTAGATGATCTAGGTTCCTTCCAACCCCTAATATCTATGAATCTATGAATCCCAATGGTTGGTGTTACAGAAGCTGGGCTGCTGAAGAAGACAGTCTGAACTTGAGGCAAGGTCTGTCCACAATGATGCTGCCAGCTGAGCTCACAGAGCTGCGTTTACCATCACAGTGAACAGCAGCAGCCTGGCTCCTCACAAGGGCAGAATTCCCCTGCTGCCAGCTCTGCTTGCCACCTCCAGGGGAGCCACTCAAAGACTGCAGATGCTGCAGCATAAAAAATGAGAAACACAACTGATCACAGAGATTGCTGTTTGGTTAAATATTCTCTTTCTTCACGTACCCTTCACTATAAAATCACTTCCCTTTGCCTTAAGGTCTTTTTTTCAAGTGTTTCCCCAGGGAAATATTTCTTATTAGCCAAATCAATACCCACTGAAGTGGATTTAAGAATTTTAAAGACCTTGATGTTTGCTATTAGCATCTTCTTGGATAGCTCTGCTGTTAAACACACATGCTTTCAGTGGCAATTCATTTGCAAGAGTCTGTGTACCCTGGCTGGTGAATTTATTTTCCATCAGACTATTCCATGTCAGCTTCTAGAAGGCATCACTGGACTGGCTTCTTCTATCTATCCTATACCATCACCCTGAGACTCCTATCTGCTTCGAGATAATGGCATGAATAAATCATCCACATTGCCTATTGGATCATCATGAAGCATTCAGAACAGGGGGAAAAGTCACAAACACTTTACATAGTATAAATATTACATTTTTTCTGCATTTCGGATTAAGAAATACTTCAGAGATTTATGAAAATGTGAGCTTCTGCTTACCTGACAAATTGGATTTATTCTTACATTTTCTCAAAAACTAGATAAGGTTTTACAACGGAAATTGTCTATTGAGCTTAACATACTTAAATTGATGTACTCGTGTGGTTTTAATGTTTTACAAATTGTTCTAAGTTGCTAAGTTGTTCTTAAATGGTAGATTAATTAATTACTTTAATTTTTACACAAGTTCCTGTCTGAGAAGTATTCATGTAGTAGAAACAAGTTTTAAAATTAAGGATTTGATTATCCAGTCCATATGAAACATTTCAGCTCTGGAATGTGTTCATTGTGTATCGCAGGTGCTGCCACAACAGAGTTCTTAATTTGGCTAAAATTTGCAGAATTTCACATAATCATGTTTCATGGTAGGATTTTTGATGGCTTTTTGTTTGTTTGTTTGGATGTTTTTATTTGATATCACTTAAATTACTTAAATCTTTCAAATTTTTCTTGCATATTTCCTTATTTATATTTCACTAAAAATGTTAAAATAAAATATAAAATAATAATTATTATACATAGCTAGGCAGAATGCACCGATATCTTTTGCACTATGAGAAAAACTCTGTTTAAATAAAATAGTTCTGGTGTATCTATATGGCCTCAACTATATTTTGCACTTCTAAAATAAACAATCTCTAAAGAAAGTTTCACTCTTCCTGAAAGATACACTGAATGGTGATTTGATTTTCTTCCACAGCACCTTGTAAAAAAATCCATTCAATCCATTCACAAAAGTGTAGCATGAAGTGTTTTGGGATAGTTTTTTTTTTTTTGGGGGGGGGGGGGTTGCTATAGTAAAATTGTGCTTTTGCACAATTTTTCAGACAGAGCAAAAGGGAAGCTGAGAAAAATCTGTTTATGTGCCTGAGGATTTACTGCACTTCGTGGACCTGGAACCAGAGTTTGCTAGCTTTATTTCCCTCGTGAGCAAGGTTCATCATAAGAAATCCACACGAGCTTCATCTCTCATGCTCCACAAGCCTCTGGCTGGAGCATACTACAGAGAGTGTTTGCACAGCAGCTAACCAGCACTGAACCTCTTGGCATTACCCAGTCATTACTATTGTCAGCACTAACCACAGCATCCCCTAATTCATTGAGTGCCCCTTGGATTCCTCCCTCTCCTTAGAACTGAAAGCTGCTGACCCTCATTTTAGAAGGAAAGGAATTGTAGAGCTCTGTGCTGTCACAGTACTGGTAAATTATGAATCATATCCCAGCAAGGTGACAGACAGCCTTGGACCAAACAGCTGATGCTAATGGAAATCGAATCAGCTGGGGGAACAGAGAAGACAGTTGAGACCTACTCATGTTATGAAAGTTTTGAAAATTTACAGCAGAATGGGGGAAAAATAACCCCAAACACAAAATAGTATAAATTAGGGGCATTGCTACCATTTTTCCTTTTTTTAAAGTTCCATTATAAAGTCTCTAGAGAAGGGATAGTTTTAAGCTACATATAAACTTTTCTCAATGGTAAAATCTTTACATAGAAAATCCCAACACAAATTTGGTTATCTAGATTCAACTTCAAAAGCTTAAAATTATAAACAAATCATTCCTCTTCAAGTGCATTGATTTACTTCTTTCACTTCAAAACATGTTCTAAACAAAGAGTCAAGCTATCCAGTAAACAAGTTAACACAAAATAAAAGATGCCAATTGCAAAAAGAGACTCAAACCAGTTTCTTATAAAACTGAAGCTCCTAAGGAAGGAGAAAAATAATCCGGGGTAATTCTGGGATGATTCCCCACCACAGAGAAAGAACAGAACTAAAGTACCTTTTGGCTGACATTTAGCATATAACTGCTTTAGAACCACAACAGCAAACTGAATTCTTAATACTCTAAAACTCTAAGCTCTTCATTGCACTGATTTAGAAGGATGATTGTGAATAACTGGTTGTATGCACATATGTTAGCAGCTCCAAGTCCACTCTCACAGAGCATACCAGTTTCTAAATAACATAGCATTGAGATTTCATGGGGAAAGCTGGAAATAACATTTTGAAAGGTCGGAATTTAAAAACTTTTATGCTTTTAAATTTTAACTTCTACAAAGTAAATCCATTGTTTTCTTAAATTTTCCCCTTTATTCCCACTAAACCAGAAATTATGGTGCAATGTTACAGCTTAAAACATTTGCACTTCTTTCTGTGCTTTGCTACACACGTGAAATAAATTTTCCCCTTCTCTTTTCCAGAGGTGACACAGACATGCAACCACATTACCACAGGTCCTACGAGCACCAAAAATAGCTGGTGAAAATGCTCCAGTAGCAGGACAAATACAAGGTAAGGCAACTCTGCTTTATTACATTATTACACCAACTACCCTTGCCATTGCCCTGGGCTAAGAGCACACATGGGGACAAGCAGAAAGGTTGTAAACTCTGTCCCGAGGCTGAATGCTTGTCCTTGGCAGTGAGACTGTCAGAGAACTCCGTGTTAATGGAGTCAGAGACTGAGGAAATAAGCAAATATCTCTACCCCTGGCCTCCACCTAAACCCCAGTCATCAAAAAGGCTGAGGTCTCTATAGCTACAGCATTTCTCTGCTGCTTAAATTAATTGTTAGAAACAAGAGCAGAGATATGTAGCCTGTCTACAAAGTAGAGAAGCACCACTCTACCTACCTGTATTTTTCCCCTAGATTTAGGCTAGGACTGTGCTCAGGGTTAGGAAAACTAACATTTGAAGAACACTCTTCCTTGTCTCAAGTGGACATTTCTTCACAGATACACACAGACACACAGTCAATGTTGTCTTTGACATTTCCTTGTTTAAAGAACAACTAAATCACCTTTAGAATTTACACCTTTACAATCTTGTTCTGACTTTCTTTCCTCACAGGGCCATCTGTAGCCTCTGGATTCCTAACTTGTCTTCCTTGGGATGCAGCTGAGCTTTCCAAAGGTAACCAGATAGTCCACTGTTCAAAATTAAACTTTCCTATACCGTTTCAGAAATGCCTACCATGCAGTTCATGTATTCTCTCCTTTGCATCTTTTCCTTTCTTTTGGGCAAAGATGACAGGGGGTATAAAACAAAGTGTTACAGCAACAACTGAATAACCAAGGAAAACTTTAGCATAGTTAGACACCCTTTCTTTGCCAAACTTAAGAATGAAGATGGTAGCAGGGGCACATTTTCTATGAAAAAAATTATCACTTGGGGTAGAAATGTTCATCTGCCAAGGGAATATATATGTCTATATGAAAAGCTTCACAAGAATAGACTTAACAGCTGCCAGCTCCATGACGTATGTAAAAGATAGTTTAGATGTAAAAAATATTATTTTTAAGACAAATAAAATATATTAAAATTCATGTCAGCATTATCTGTTAAAGGCCAAACCTTTAAACTGAT
>JAABPQ010022116.1:50773-60818 GCA_033439865.1 Alcedo quadribrachys
TCTTTTTCAGCCTTTGCACAGGAAAACAAGGGTGCTGAGACAAATAAAATATATTAAAATTCATGTGAGCATTATCTGTTAAATGCCAAACCTTTCAACTGACCTTTACTTTCAGATGTTGATTATAAGTCAGACAACATAATCTTCCAAGTTTCTGCTAAGACAAAGAAAATCAATATAGATACTTTCCCCAAGAAATAACAGCCTTGCTTCACAACAGTGTAAGTCTGTTGACAGCACTGCATACTAGATTCTGAAATAATCCACTGGAAGTAGCAGTTTCAATACTGTTAGCTTAAGAGTTAATCAGTAATTGTCCCTGATGTGTGGAAGATACTCAGTTGCTCCCAGGATAAAACTATTTGCTGCCACTGAAGATCATGAGATTATTATTATTTATCAAGTGTCAATGAGATAGAACTGTAATATATGCAACTACAACATATATCTCCCAAGGGATTTACAGTACATTTTAGAAAGATAATACAGTTTTATCACACCATAGCAAGTAATTAGATAAACTCAGTTTAAATCAGGAGCCTATCCTTGGGAGTAACTCTTTGTTCTAACAGTATAAAGAGACTGGCTTTGCAAATCAAGCTTCTCATGAAACAAAGAAACTACATTCATTTCCTAAGGTCACTGCTGGCTTCCTAATCTACAAAAGATTTTGGATTAAAGAAGTATATTAAATATATAGTAGACTTTACATTTCCTATCTTGGTTAACTACTACAACAAAACATTCAAATCCATTTTTTTTCCCCAAACCATCGATTTGTGAGCCAAGGATAGGACTGATACAGATACCTTTCTGCAAAAAGACTTCCTTTTATGAAGTTCAAAGCCTGTTTCTTGCTTTGCTGATCTGGTATCTTTTTGCTTCCAAGTCAGTGTTGGTTTCCCTGGCAGCACCTCTCTGTTAAGGAGAAAAATACAACTACAGGCCAAGGTAGCCTTCCATTAACAGTACCAGAAACAATGACTGGCAATAAGGACCATGCATGTTAAACACAAACCTTAAGAGAACTCTTATGGCATCATTTGTACCTGTTCTTAAGTACTGGTGTGTGCATATTTCTCAAATACACATTTCCATAACCAATCATATTATCTTGGTTTATATCAACCATTGCACTAATCATATGCTGTGCCTACAGTCTTTACTTACAAGTAACTCCACATAAAATACATAACTATTAATATTTAATTTATATAATTTTTTTTAACAGCTTGCCTAAATACTTATTTTAGCTACTGTTCCAGATTGGTCTGAGGAGGAAGGTAGTCTTCAATGAATTTGTTGTTTCATACTAGGTAGGCATTCCTCCTTACTGCTCACAACATTCCAGACTAGGATATTTTAACTGTCATTACTTGACCACACAGTATTAGTCTAGGCCAAAATTATCAAGGTGGAGTAAAGCAAGTGTAGAGACTTAAAATTCCCTTCTTTCTTCCCAGTCTGCTTTAGAGTATCATTGAAGTATGAAGCTGTATGCAGAACATCTTTCCCATAGTCCACTGCCACTACAGAAACACACAGTAAAACTGCCCAGGGCTGGCATTGCTCCTGGGCTTGCAGGAACATTTCCTAGTGGAGTCATCATAAGGACACACATGAAGTACCCTGAAGATCAACAGACCCAAAATAATCCCTAGGATCTGCTTTATCAGAAAGGACTTTTCAGGGCAGAATCAATGAGAGTTTTGACTTTCTGCTTCATGAGACAAGAAGCCTATTAACAAACATTCTTCCACATCTTTTGTCTATTGTTGAAGAAAAATTAATATAGTTCAGTCTGGTGTGCCCCACCACAGGCCAGCAGTACAGTTTGCTCTGCCAGATTTATTAGGTTATTTTTCCTTACCCTCTGAACTTGGAACAACCAAAAATTTGAGCACTACCTGCTGGACAATTATGCCAAAGGTGTGTTTTATGTTCATTTTCACAGGTGCTTAATCCATCTTACCTGGAGCCATTGGGTCAATACTCTTTGGCTTAGAACTAAAAGCCTGTTCTGATGGAGACCAGCAGGGAATATGTCCTTTCTTATAAAGCAGTCAAAACAAAGAGGGTTGCATCCACCCCTTTTTTACCCAACTGTCAAGTGTCTCAACACCTGCCTGAGAGGGTTCAATACACTTTTCTTCTTAAAGAGACTACACATTATTCTTTCCTTGTCACTGCTTCCTTCATCTATAGCTGGGAAGGCAGGTTCCTTCTTCAGCTGAAGCTGTTCTGCTGCAGACTGAATATTTAAACAGCACTTAAATCAGAGTAACCAGCAGCCTCTAGCCTAAGTATAAAAAGTTCACTTCATATGAAGTTGCTACCAGAGTAGCAGCAAGGTCTTGGGGTCCTCTTTCATGCAGAGTGCTCAGGGTGCTCTCAGGTAGAAGAATACACTGATTTTGCATCCCTGATGTACATTAGCTTAGTGGCTTAAATGTTATAGGGGAGAAAAAGCCCATATATAATGCTGGTATTTGTCATGCTTAAAAACACAATGTCAGTCACTTCTCTGTTGATCCAACAGCCCGAATTCAGACATGCAGAGTAGGTCTGCTGAGAGTACAGGCACTTAACAGGAGAGGAATGAGAGGTACACCACTTAGTTACAGGTTCAGGATAGTCAGGTGCACATCTGTTACTGACCTGCTCAGCTCTGCCACACCGATGAGCTTCTAAGTCCATCCAAGAATAACTTTTGGAGAACACAGTAATAAGAAACAATGATCCTACAAACTTTAGCTGCCCTGAGAATTAAAATTATTTAAATATTTCACTGTATCAGTTGTGAAATTTGACATATAAAACAGGGTCTGAACTTTAGCCTCCATTCTGTGTCTCTGCATGAACGTAGAAAAGTAACAGCTTCCCTTGCTTCTCAATAACTTGGCACTGTTTATCCCACTCAGAATTTCCCAGTACCTCATTTTATCCACAAATAAAAAACAATTATCAACAGTGTCCTGCTTCTCAGTAGGCTGAAATGTGCTGTTAATAAGTTATGCAAACATCCTCATCTGGAACCAAGTAAAAGAACTGGCTAGTGGTAGGAATATCCATGTTTTTCCGTGAGGGACTCCATGCATCAGCAAAAATGGTCTTTTTTTTTTTTTTTTTTTTTTAAATACTTGCATTATGAGGGGAGAAAAATTATTATAAAGATAAAAATGCAATAAGTAAACAGCACATTAAAGCTACAAGGTCAACTCGTGCACCACAGAGTGTTGGGGATTAGATTAATTCTTCACTAAAAAGCAATTAATATTTTGAGGATAGGTAGACACTCCAAATCATTCTAGAAAATGTACTGACTCTGGAATAAAATGAAGAAGCACCTAAGCAAGGCAGAAAACTTGACAGCATTTTCCAACACCACATGCAACAAATGTTACTGTTAAGAGAGATCAAGGCAAGACATCATTTTTTAAAAAACAAGACCAAAAAAAGCAGAATGATTTTTCACTCAACATCACAGACATTTTTTTTATTTTTTTTTAAACATAACAGTCAACAAGCTAACATCAAAGTAAAGCCACATAGAGCTGAAAAATTTATGTGGTTTCAGCATGACTCATGAACCTATTTCCACTCCTAAATCCCCAGTAAAATGCCTTTTTGCAACCACCATTTCTGTGTTATAATAAAAAGATACATCAAAGGACAAAGATCAGTAGGATGCAAGAAACTATCATGAAATTCCAGGTTCTGATCTCACAGCTGCCACAACAGCAGGCCTTTCTTATCTTTGCAGACAACTACAGATGCTTTAAGTACATGAGGGGGTCTAAGTGAATGAAACATTCCCTATTTTAAGCAGTCACAACATTTTGAGACAAAGGCCTCTATTTTCCAACCTACACAACAGAGACCATAGAAATTTTTTCAGTCCTAAGTAGTGCAATTAATGATTTTAAAACTTCATGGATAAATAATAGATTTATCAGTGACTTTTTTTCCATTGGTTAATTATAGTGATATCCCATGTCTTACTTCTAGTCCTAATTTGTTTAGAACCAACTTCCAGTCATCTGATAGTGACATTTTTACCTACTCGAAAGGAGGACCCTTTGATTTTTAAATTTGCTTTTCCTTGGCATTTGATCAATCCACCATCAGTAACTCCTTTCTTGGTCAGACTCCAAAGATGGAGTTTCTTTAGACTCTTACTAGAAGAAAATCTGTCAGGACTGAATGACCCTTTCCTCTTGTTTCAAAACTTTTTCTACCATCCAACATCGTTTTCAATGTATGAGCCTCAGAACTAGCCTAATTATTTTCTCAGTTCTGCTGGTGTCACAGGCACATAGCTGGTGCTAGCTATACAGCCAAAGATCACACTTGTTTTAACCATCATCCAATAGCATGAAATTTCATCTTCTCAGATATCTAAGCTGAACCATAAACACTTAAAATGACACTGGTTTTTCAAATATAATAGATTTACCATTCTGAATGCACCACTTTGCATTTGACTCCATATTGTTAGAATTAGATTAGTTTGACAATTAATCAAGATTTCTCAGAAGGAATTTCTATCTGCTATTGCAAATGCTGAGCGTTATTGCATTTAACCTTCAAAATAATTACTTTTTATCTTCGTATTTTGATATACATTAACAATATTGTGATAGACCGAGAGTATTTTTTCACAGGAACATATTGCAATGCTTTCTAGATTAAGTCTTCTCATTCATACTTTCTACAGTCATTTAACTAGTTTATAATCCATCTAGTTTTCATGTGTGTTACCAATTTTTTAATCTTGAAGTTAGTTTGATATGATGTTTGTCAGCTCTGACAGGAGTCTACCAGGTCAATGAAATTCTTCATGGTCAATCAAAAGGGAAGTATTTCCTTAGTAAAGACTTGCTGTGTGCATGAGTGCTCAGAAGACAGGAAACCCTTTTATCAGAGGATAATTTCAGTTTAGCAAAAAATTATTATTTTTTTTGTATTTTACTTCATACGAGCACTTCTACTTTGAAAGATAGGACATAACTGTAGAAATAAGCTGATACATCCAGGAAGAAGGGACTGTCTTTGCTCTATGGCCATGGATATAGTAGAATTTTCCCATCTGGAAGAACTTAACCTCAGAATAATTTTCTTCAATATTTATTCCTGAGAGATAAAGAGATTAATGATGTTTGAAAGACCCCAGGCAGATCTGATGTTCTTGTACAGGCACTAAGAAAATTCTGTTTATGTAAATAACTACCCGTGCAAGGTGAAATTTAGTGGAAGGTTTTGTTACCAAAGGACATTCATTCGCTCTCATAAGAGCAGAAGTGCTTTGAAGACAAGCTTTTTAATGCTTGTAAACCAGTGGTTTTGGCAAGCAGAGTTCAAAGTAATTGCCATATCCACAGTTTTATTAGGCACACATAGGCATGAGGTTGACACTTTCTCAGATAAACATGGCTTAGGAAAATGTATAGAACTTCATTAATTTGCAATAATTGACAATACTGCACAAACAAATTTATTTAATCCTTGAGACAAAACAAACAAACAAACAAACATACACCATCTTTAGTTTAAAACTCCCCAAAGAAATCAGCTTTAGAGTGCTTAGGGTTTGTCAGGGTGCCTTGAAAAATGGGAGTAAACCAACTACTGCTGAACGATTGCAGTAGTACAGCAATGACAGTCTAGCTACAACTGTCTACTATCTGTATTTCATAATGCAAGAAATAACATTTCATGTCAGTTACAGACCACTGAGAAACATACAAGAAAATATTTGACATTCCCAGTGTGTAAGCTTCTGAATTCCCCTGCCACTGTCTCAGTTCATGAAAGTCTACAGCAAAACCAGCATTTGATGAAAGCCAGCAGCCTTGCTCTTCACAGAACAGATTTCTCTTTGAAAAAAATCTGTAGATTATTAGTTTAAAGAAAAAAAAAAAATCTGCCATTGCTGCTTCCTAACAGCAGGGATATATACTGGTTATAGGTTTTTACTCAGATACCTGAAAAGGAACTTGTGATTTTCACCTGTTTGATCTGAAGTGAGTGGAACTGCACTGTCTTGGACAATAAAAAGTTCTGGAATATCTCAGGGAAATATTTTTTTTGGTCTGTTCTTTCACAGGGATCTAAGCAACTATTTCCTTTGATAAAAATCAGATCTAGATTCCCTTTCTGAAATGTACAGACTGAAATGTAACATCTAAGCAAAATTTAGAGTAGAAGTTCATACCATATTGTCTTGAAGCATCACACTGTTCTCACTGCAAGATCAATATGCCCATTGTCACAAAAGCCTGCAGCAAACTTCCAATTGGCAAACAAAATAATGAAATTATTTAATTATCCATCAATACTATTCAACTTTCATGTTTTTGGTTCGTTTGTGGGTTTTTTAGGCAACCCACAGATTTGTAACCTGTATGTGGACACTGTTCAGGAGTTGCTCTGCCATGACACCCACTGTTATCTGGGCATTTAGCCTGTAAAGCCTTCCTGTCATCAGTCCAAAGCCAAAATCCCTGGCATGGTTCTGGCTGGCACAGCTGTTATTTCCTAACTTTATCATAATTAAGTTCTAAAGCTACTGAGGGTAGGTCTTTTATTTAAAATCCCCTTAGCTTGATAAACCTAGCTGGATACAATCTCCTTGAACAGTAATTATAAACATATAAATCACTACTATTACATTGACTATGGCATCTTAGCAAAGAATAATTATTTAAACAGTTCAGTTACCTCTGTTGGTAAAACAGAGGTAGAAGAGAATTATATGGAAATATTTCTTCGCCATGGTGCTTCTTGTTAAACTGTTGATCATTGTTTGTACTACTAGTTATTAATTTCTAAATCTCCATATCTAATCCTCTTAGCCTTTCCATCCTTAGTCCCAGACCAGGCACAGAAGGTTTAACTCACCAGCAAATGGGTGAATGCCCCAAGAAACTGCTCAAGTTCAAACAAGACAAAATGACTGAATTATGTCTTTTCTAAACAAACCCAATTACATTCACAGCCCTGATGATAATTTTTTTTTTTCCTTCTGAAAACAAAGAAATGCAGAGCGAGATGCAAAACTTGCAACCTAACCTCTCTCTAGTTCTTGGAGCAATCCCAGTGTGTAGCCAGAAACAGAAGCACTTTAAAAAATGATGTGCTCAGTAGGATAATGCACAAGTTTTAAATTTAATTTTTCTCCCATTAAAAATAAAAAAGGCAGCCTTAAGTCAGGACAGCTAAGATTGGGTGTGATTTTCCCTAAAACCCATCAGGCAGCTTGAGCTGAAAGATACTTAACAAGAAATTAAGAAAGCACCAAATGTTATCACAGTAGTCTCTCCTCTGCTGTTCCATCATCTTGTTCATTAGATGTTCAAGAGATTAAAAGAAAAGTATCTTACCAACTATTACTTTTCAATGCTGTTTAATTAAAGCACAAAGCTGAAGTGTATCTCTAATCTTTTGAGGCAGAACAAAAAAAAAATTACCAGTGTTTGGTGAAAGTTTCAGTGTGATTTCTCACATGGAAGGCACTGTCTGTGTCTCTCCACCATCTAGGAAGATACAAGTCCAACTTTACAAAGCAAACATCTTTACAGCTAATTGTCTAGACTTGAAGCTTCATAAAACTGTTACCATTATCTAGCTATTCAAAATAAATGCACATTTTGACACAGGCAGATGTGGTGTTTAGTGCAGCAATTGTTAGCTTTGGCCTCACTAAACGGGGAGAGGAAATTCCAGTGTCACTGTTCATCTTAAAAAAAATAATTGAAAAATAGATTAGAAACCAACTATTTTGTTCCAGTTTATAACTTAATACAACAGTAATTATTTCAGAATGGATGAAAAAATGTGATATATGGTAAAGGCTATTCTTCCAGTTCTAATGCTCACCAGTCCCAAAATAACGACAGCTTTATCTTGCATGCAGCCATCAACTACTTGCCACAGATTTCTTCTCACATTTTAATTAAAGGCTAACAGCTGAAACCAAGAGTATTTATTACCCATTCCCAGCAATATTTTTGAATGCTAAACAACTTGCAACAAGAAGAACTGAGAAGGGAATGGGGAAGGTGCAAGGCCTTCAAAGGCTTGCTGTGAGCAGGGCCCATCCTCCTCAAAAGTGACTCTGGGCCCGAGCAGGCAAAGCTGACTGTTCTGAAAATAAAAAACACTTGGCTTCTGTTGGTGGTTTTTTTTTTTTCTGTTTTTTTTTTTTTTTTTTAAAAAGGCCTTCAGTATGATAAATTAATCTCCAAGCAAATCTACTACAGCATAAATTACTACACCAGAAAATCTTTCCTTAGATTAACAATCCAATTCAATTCTCCAGTGAATAAATTTTTAATTTCCAAGCGATTATGACTTCTTGGGATGAAACAATTATCTTCTGAATTATACCTTGGGTCAAGCTGAACAGACACCAGTAACTTGTTTTTCAACACTTTTGCCTTTGTATTTGCTTGAGAACTTTTTCATATTCTCTACCCTTCTATACCTAGTGTACCAACTCACTCTATTAGACATGTAGCTCCTGAACTACTTTGCAGGAACAGTTGAGGCTGAGCAAATAGTCTGCTTCACTGCTGCTACTTCATTACAAAGCTTTATCTATTGATAAAGGTGCTGAACAGAATTACTTGTTTCTCTTAATACAGGTGCTCACCGTGCCTGCAAACAAAAAGGGATTTTAAAAGCCCTTAACAAAAACAACAAAAACAAACAAAACCATAACCAAATGAGAGCTAGGGGATGCACAGAAGTGCATGTGCTTTGGGCTGATTCCTTCATGGTTCCAACTTAAAAGAAATTCTGAGCATCATGGCAAACTTGCCTGTTTAAAAAAAAATAAATAAAAAATTATTGCATTACTATCATCAATTGCTAAAAGGAATTACTTTAATATGATGAGTCTTGTCACAGAACAGTGAGAGGGAAAAGTAAAACAAGAGCCACCTCCCTTTAAAAGGTGTGAGCAGTCATGCAGGGAGAATTTGATCACTTTTGCTTTATAGTCAATTGAAGGATCTAAAATCATGCTTGGATACTAAACAAGCATTTCCATTTTGGAGAGTAAGCTGTAACAGGAGTAACTGGAATTACCTACAGCTGCTGAAGTCAGGCTTTGGTAGGATCTGGTGGTTACTGCAGGCAGTGCAGCAAGCTGTCAGGTGTCAGCAGAACCATGGTTACTGTTGAGGCACAGTAACCCTATGGGAAAAGGGAAGGGGAAAAAAAAATAGAAGTATGGCTTCTGACTGAAATGAACTTATGCTCTGGGACTGCAGATCCACTGACATATTTATACTTCATCTCCAGCAAACACATTATTTTATCAGATTAACTGCTGCCTTTGTGGCTCATTCCAGAGATCCCATCATTCAAACCAAACTCAGTTTTCTTTACATTAACAGAGTTTTATTTCAAAATATATTAACCATTCTGTGCGTACAAAGGACTACAGTGTGAATACAATATTAAATTAAGAGCTTCTTAACTTGCTACAAAAGACTTTAGTATTAGGAAGAGGACTGGTGCATACAATCAAAATGACTTATTTTAAATACCTCTGCAGTCTACATGGTGCTTCTCAATCTTAACTCACACATTTTGTTCTGACACAGATGGACACAGGGGGTATAGTTCAGGTGTATTTCAGGTAATGTACCAAACCTATTTAAGGTAACATTAGTTTTGAATATAGTTCCACTCTGAAGACTTGTACATTTTACAGACAATATTTGTGTCAACAGATGATAGAATTTATTGCTCCAAATTGCCATAGGTTCTGGGTAGAAATGCACTCTCTGGAACAACCCAACCTCTGTAATGCCAAAGATCTGCTGTTAGGTTTGAGTAGGGTCTAGCCAGTCTTACAACCTGATGTCAAAAGTTTATTTGGATTTGGTTTTCTGAAATTCACCAAACTGGAAAAAAACCCTTCCCTAGTCTTCTGACCAAGACATCAAACACTAGGCAACACATCTATGTCTAGACAGGTAAGCACCTAAGTATAAAGTTGGTTTCCAACTAACACTGAAGCATAGAAATTCTTTTT
>JAABPQ010022116.1:89732-146140 GCA_033439865.1 Alcedo quadribrachys
ATATATATTTGTGTGTGTTTAGACTGTATGCCATCTTCCCAGGGATGTCACTTCTGCCTTAGGTGATATGCCAATAGATCTACTAAAACAAGTTATTGTATCAGCACATTTAAACAGCACAGTGTTAACATTCAGTTTGAGCTCATATCAAACCCCAAACAGAATCAGGCCTTGGTTTAATAGGAAATAATCCAGTGCCAGTAGCAACATCAGCTTATGTTTTGTTACCATTTCAAATAAGTAAATCTTAAAACTTGAATCAGATTTTAGCATCCTCTCTCATGCTGCAAGCCTAGTTATTTTCTCTGTGCAAGGGCCTGCCATTTCTCCTCTGCTACTGCAGTATTTCATGTCTTTGCTACAAAACTCCCTATACTGAAGCAGGCAGCCAAGTGGTGTTTTGTCTTCCTTCCACTGTACTTTTCAAAACAGAAAATTAATATATTTAGCTGAATAGCTACAGAAAAAAATAGCAGTAGTCAGAGAATATAATAATTTATTATCAAGTGGCTTGCTGACTTTTCAAACAAGTAGAACAGCCTCAGTATTACATTCAGCAGCACAAAGATCTGTCTTACCCTGTAACAACTGGAGTCTGAAAGCTTTCAGACTCTTTTACAGGATATCTGAGATTGCACGTATTACCTAAATTGTTCCCTAAGCAATAATTCAAGATCCTGCTGCTGAATATGAGAAGGCATATATACATAAATATACATATACAGGCATATATACACATCCATCTGCTTGTGTGTGTGGTTAGGAACTTGTATTCAGAAGTGAACTAGAAGTGTCACTCTTGTAATTAACCATCAGTTCCCACACCTCTGTTGAGGATACAAACATGGTCTTACTGGATCACAGAATGATTTGCTGCACTTCCTACTGAATGTTTTGATGGAAGATCAAATTTTCAAAATGGAAGTTCTGAGCAAAGTATCCATTTTAAAAGTGCAGTTTTAAAAACTTTATCAAAATAAAATCAAAATTAATCAAGTTTACTACAACATGATTGAAATTTAATCAGTTGAAAAGCTAAGCATTTGGGGAATTCTCTTGTTTGAAAGCTTACATTCGTTGGTGCTACTTCAAACTAGTAAAGATTTTTCTGTAGCAACTAAGAATCCTGCAAAATGAAAAGAAAAAACAAAAAAGGTGCAGTTAAAAAGAAAGCACTACTCCAGCTTTAACTCAGCCCTAAATAGATGTAATTTAAAATAATTCTTTCTGTTTCACATTTGGAAACAAACTTCCCTCAACAGCCCATTATAGATCTCTTTTGTCAAAACACAGACACAGCTTTTTTCACAAGCTGCAGCATTTTCAGCTGACACTGCTGGCTGAACCACAGCAACACACATCATGTGCTCAAATGTTGCCCACCAACAGCTTTAGGGTTCAACCCATTCAAAATGCAAAAAATTCCATTCCAAAATTGTATTAAAGGAGACTGAGAAAGGATTTTGGGCCAAGCAGCACCCAAAGATGCACCAACTAAGCTAGAACAATCAAAAACTCTGAAACTATTTCCTTTCAAATTCAAAATTAACTTTATACAAAAGCTCCTTCTCTTTACTGGATAATACAGAGAGCTTTCCCAGGAAATATTTAACTTCTCAATCTGAAACTTGCCAAAATAGAGCAGAGAGAATGGCTCATGCTGCAATCTGTTTAAGAAAAACTGAAGTATTAAAGTTATCCTCCCTTGGAAAGCCAATCATTTAAAAAAAAAAAAAAGTAAAAAAAGTAAAAAAAGAAAAGGTCTCACTACAACAAAATATGTAAGTGTGCATTGAGACCCCAGAAGAACAAGAACTGTTAAGATTGCTTCTGGTCATCTCCTCCTCACTCTGAGAATGTTTTGCTTTAACTCTAAGGAAGGGATGTGACTAGCAGGTAAATTTAATAATGACATAATACCAAAGAGGATTCAATAACAATGTACATCTGAAAAGTGAAGAAAACTGCAGTGATTCATTCTAGGGTCACATGCAGTTTTTATCTGCTTATTGAATTAAGCTTTTGCATCAGGGGAAAAAAAAAAGAATAAGGAAAAATAAGTTATATTGTTTCTATATAGACTCTACTATAGTTATCATAAAATTACTTTAAAGGTCAACCACATACTCAAAACAACTGTCACTTTCATTTACTTACCATCCCAAATGATGGGATGTATTAATCTTTATTTACTACAGGGTATTTACTGAATATCCTACATTCAAATCCTTTCTCTTTCAGTCACAAGCTGTTACCAAACCCACACTAAACATTGCTAAATTAAGTTCCACTACTTTCCCTTTTTGTGTTTAAAAAAAAAGATCTATTTTTTGTAGAAAGAATCTTTGCAAAAGCTTTTCATACAGATGAGGAACCACACCTCTGAATGGCCTCTGACATGAACAGTGCAAACAAGAGCAAGTTACTGCCCTCCCTCCCACAGCACCCCACAGCCTTGGCAGCTACTCACAGGTAGGCACACTAATTGTAACTGCCTTAAGTAGAGGAGGTTTATACAATTCCAGGAACACCAACACTCACACATGACACTTTCTGTGTATAAAAATGGAGGAAGGCATATCCTTTTTCCCTGCTCTATTTGAAGTAGAGTTAACAGGACAAAGCTGTTCATTGATTTTTTGCTTTATTTCTTAATGATTGAAGTATTTCTAATTTATCAGTTCTGTTGTTTGCATTTCAAAGGCTGGCATCATCAAGAACCTAAAGAAAATACCTGTACTTGTATTAAATTAACCTTTCCTCTATTTGTAAGATCACTGTGAGTGCAAAACATAAGCTGAGTCACATCCAAGAAACCAAGTGTGTGTAGAGGAAACAGAGTAGCCTTCAGGGCATCTAACCTTTAAGAGAATTTTAATAGAGCAATATCCCACCTAGCTCTGCTAAACCAGCTGACTGCAGAGTTTCCAAGCAAGTGGCAGGACTCTGCTGACAGGCAGGCAAACAGGCAGGATCGTGCATGTAATCAACTTGGTATAAGCCATCATCAGTCAAATTCTGTGTCTGAGCAATGAGTGCATTGAAATAATCTGCAATTATTATCCAAATTTGGCATTTTTAAGTGTACTAACTTCTGAGACACTGTTTTGAATGTGTCATCATAGGTGAAGTTGTGGAGTGAGGAAAAATAGAAAATAAGTTTTTCCATACAATCTTTTCTTCACTAACTGAAAGATAACTAGAAAACAACAAAATTAAGCAACAGTATTTTTTTCAGTTCAAAACAGACATTTTTACATCTTATTTTTTTATCTGTTTTCTTAAATATTGAATAGAATCCATACAGTTGCCTTTAGATAATATTAAACATTATTTCAGACTTGCAGCTTTGTCTACAAAGACCTCTCTCCTGAGCAAGCATCAGTGAAAACTATGACATTAAACTGGCTAAAGACTTTGTTTTCTAACAAATGCTTTTGAATTCTAAACAAAAAGCCAGGATATGGATTTCAAGTCAAGCTTCCAAGCTCAGTAGTTATTTAATTAAAACAGGAAAAGGTCCAGGCCAGTGTTTAAGGAGATTTGTAAGTAACAGCTGTCACATCATATGAGAAGTTACCTCTCCATTGTAAATTACTTCACACTGATGTTGCATTTAGAAGCAAAAGAAACTATAAATACCTACTAAAAAGTAACACATATTTTAAAGAAAACACTTTTAATAAAAAGGTTTCAGACGACTATTCAATGTGTCCAGTAACACTAATAAGGATTCACTTTGTTTAGGAAGCATTCTGAAATTAAGAGCTCACAGAGGTTAAACAAAAACAGTGCAACAAACCCTTCATGCAGATTTGCTGCAGGCACTTCATGGAAAAAAAGGAATACAAGGTAATCCTTGTAAAATAAATATTTCTGCTGACATTTCCCTGCAACAATTTTTCCCCTCTTCCAAAAGCATTGGCTTGTTAAAGGATATGCTTAGGAGGATATGCTGTAAGAGTTCACTAGTTATCTAGGATTATCACAAGCTACACCTCAGTGTTCAAGGGCAGAAACAAGATGTTTCCACGAATGGAATGAGAGGAAGACTGCCAGCTCTTTGATGTAGAAGCAACACAAATCTTGTCCTTTGCCTAGAATGTGCCCAGACCACCACATCTGAAAGTCAGAAATCTTAACACATTTTGAAATGAGAATCACAGAACGTTAGGGGCTGGAAGGGACCTAGAAGATCATCTAGTCCAACCCCCCTGCCAGAGCAGGATCACCTAGACTAAGCCACCCAGGAACACATCCAGGTGGGTCTTGAGTGTCTCCAGAGAAGGATAAGGTTATATGATTTTAAAAATGCTTTAGGTTTGATTTTTTATTGTTAGAAAATGTGAAACGAGGTTCCTCCAGTGAAACAAATAAACTGATGACTGACTTACCACTGAAAGCACAAAATTGAGAAGAGCTGTTCCACTATGGAAGACTATTGTCACTAATGTTGTCACTGTAGTAAACAAGAGGCTCACATTGCGACTCATCACTATCCATAGAGACTCCAGGATCTGGGAAAGGAAGGGGAAGCAAAGCCAAAGTCAGGCACTCAAAATTATTCCACATGCAGAACTGCCAAAAATCTATACATATATTGTGATTAACACCACCATCTATTGAAAGCAGATCTGGTCTTAGGAGAGAAAACCCATGTTAGACAATCTATTCAGTTTTGTACTGGCTTGGGGAACTGACAGTTTATTAGTTAACAGATAGTAAAGAGTAGTTTTGAGCCATGCTTTAAACAAAGGATACCCACTACAGCCAAATCAATTCAGGTATGAATGCAGACAGATCAAGCTGAATAGGGCAGCAAGTTAATGAGACATCAATGAGATAAAGGCAGGCACAGCATGGCACACAGAGCCAACACACAGTAGTTTCATAACAAGTATTTCATTCAGAAGGACACCATAAGACTGTACTAGACAAAGTCATTCAAGCATAGGAAAGAACCAAGGTTACAAGCAAAAAGACATACCTTCCTTCAGACTAATATATGACTGGAAAAACTGTAAAAGCTCTCACTTCAAAAAGTGAAGACTTCAAAACTAGCAACAGTCACTCTTGGTTTAATAAATATTTTAATCAATTAGACTAAGTTTAAACCCCCAGTTTACCATACACAAAACAAAAAAACCCAACAAACTAACCCACAGCAGTTAGCATTTGTAGAGCAGACAAAGAAGCATGAGCCATGTGATCATCTCTCCTTCAAAGCCAAGGGAAACATATAGAAGATAATATTTTAAGCATAAAATTGGGTAGGAATAAGTGCTGGGGGAAGTGACAGAGAATTACAATGCATAGTAAAATCAGACAGATCTACTTTGTTCATGCTTCTTAATTTAATGGCAATTACGAATTTTAAGGCTCATCTCCTGAACAGTTTTACTAGTCTCTCTTGAGAATTCAGATTTTGTTTTAAAAATTAAAATTAGCCTGATTTACAAGTCTTCCAAATACTAATCACAGCAATTGTTAATTCCCTCCCTTGCACACCATCCCTTGAAACATATCAGCTAAGCTGGTGAATGGTTCAAAAGGAAAGGGGCTTGTTCCACCTGCTACAAGAGAACATACATGTGGTGGGGGCTGGGATACTATGTTTCTCCAGTACATAAGGTTGTATTTGTTTAACTCCTTCCACAGAAGCTTTACCCTGCTAGCCAGGAGTATACAACTGCAGTGAGTTTGAATATACCATTATATACCATTAAAATTTAAGACATTTCAGTAGGATGAAAAGACTGACATAGCAGACATTAATCATTACTGAATGCAGCATTAGAAAGAGCTCAAATACTTCACTAACAGTCACAAAATCAAAATACACGTACCTCCACCTAAGAGCTCAGAATGCCATTAGATTCCCAGATCATTCTTCAGCTGAGTTAATGAGCCAAATTCATAAACCATTTATAATCTTAAAAGCTGAGACCAGTTCTTCAAAACACAGCTGTGGGAATATTTATATAATAATGGATTTTTTTTTATAACTGAAAGCCACATCTCTTTCCCCAACACGCTGCTTTCTAAGTAGCCTTCAGAGATCAGTGTTTGAAAGAGCTACAAAGCTATACAAAATTCAAGACTCCCTTACACATCCCACTGTGATAAGTCACCACCAGCATCAGTTGCTGTGCATTTCCAACCTGTAACGGGCAAGAAATCAAGATTGCACTCAATGTTCTTAGCCATCTAAAGTGTCCTAGCAGCCACTTAAACTGGCCAACACCTGAAAGCAAGGTTTAAAAGGCAGCTGAACAAAAAGTTACTTGCTGAGAACTTCAACAGCTTTCTGAAAGTCAAGTGAATTTATGTATCTAACTGCACTACAGAGATCATTAACAGATTTATAAAGGGAATAAAACTAGACACAAAGAGAGATAAAAACACACTCTCCTTCTGTAGACTTCCCCCCCAACCCCCACCCCCATTTGGAAAGATGTATCATCCTGACAACTGAAAAATGACATCAACAGAACAAGTCAATAAACCCTTAAGGTAAAAGACAAGCAATAGACTTTGTGAAGAATAACACAGTATGCTCTAGATCAAAGGTTTCCTGCTCCAATTAAAAACTGATTTCCAAATAAATGTTTACTCAAAGTTCTGTGCTAGCCCTTCAGGGCTCAACAGCTTATTTTTGAAAAAACCATCTTTGCTTGACCTTTACATGAAAAGGAGACAAAATAACAACAGAAAAAGGACTATCCTCCAGCATGAGATCTTTGACTTTCTGATTGTAAATAAATCAACTCCTCCCACCAGGCAGAAGCCCTTCATCAATAAGCAAGGAGCTCTTGAAAAAAAATAAAATACAATAAGAAGGCTTACAGTATGTGGAAAAAGGGTCTGGTTAATTGGGAGGATGATATGAATACTGCCAGAGTATGCAGAGACTCAACAAGAAAAGCCAAGGCTCTCCTGGAACTTAGTCTTGCCAGGGAGGTGAAAGATATCAAGAAAAGCTTTTCAGATCCATCAATGAGAAAAGGGAAGAGTAAGGAAAAAGTGGAGCCTCTGCTAAATGAGGTGGGAGATATGGTAACAGAGGATGCAGAGCTGCTGAATGTCTTCTTTGCCTCAGTCTTTACTCCTAAGACCAGCCCTCAGGAACCCCAGTCACTAGAAGTAAGAGAGCAGAACTGGAGGAAGACACTCCACTAATCAGTTAGGACTAGGTTAGAGATCACTTGGATAAACTGAAAACACACAAATCCATGGGCCCCAGTGGGGTGCATCCACCTGTGCTGAGAGAGCTGTTGGTACCATTGCTGAGCTGCTCTCCATCATTTTTGAAAAATCATGGAGAACAGGAGAGGGGCCTGGGGACTGGAAGAAAGCCAATGTCACTCCCTCAAAAAGGGCAAGAATTAAGACCCAGGCAACTACAGACTGGTCAGCCTCACCCACATGTGTCTGTGGCCAGTGGTGTTCCCCAGGTATCAGTACTGGGTTCAGATTTTCAACATCTTCATCAATGTCCTGGATGGTTAGGGGTTATCCTGCTGGAAAGAAGCACCACAGAGAAAGACCCTGAAGTCCTGGTAGACAGCAAGTTATCTATGGGTCAGCAATGTGCCTCCCAGAAGGTCAATGGCATCCTGGGTTGCATTAAGAAAATTGTCCAGCACGTCTAGGGAGGTTCTCCCCCTGCCCTACACTGCCCTGGTGAGACCACACCTGGAATACTGTGTCCAGTTTTAGACTCCCAGTTTAAGAGAGACAGGGATGTACTGGAGAGAGTCCAATGGAGAGCTATGAGAATGATTAAGGGACTTGAGTGTCTCCCCTGTGAAGAAAGACTGAGAGAACTGAGGTTGTTTAGTTTGGAGAAGACTGAGAGGGGACCTTATTAACAAACCTATTATGAAGAAGAAAACATTAAAGAAACAAAACCAAAGATAAAAGCACACACACATACACACAGAAAACCACAACACACACACTAAAAAAACCCAAATAAACAAAACCCCCACCAAACACAGCAATGAAATTATTACTGAAGAATGGACTGTATTTGTTACAGATTTAAGATATCTGTAGAAATTCTCAGAGCCAGGGAAAACATTACAATACACAGTAACTCAGTAAAACAATTGAGAAATTGCCTTGTTTTCAAATACACAGATCTATCACCCTAAAGGCACAGACAGAGAAATCTAACTGAGCTGAAGCTTAACAGAAACTCTTCTGTCTTCCTGTCTGGCAAATCTCTGAATGAGATACCAGTTGCTGGTAGAATGATGAATATTCTTGCACAAGAAGCAAGAAGATCAATTGAAGGAGACATTAGCAATACCTCATATACCATCAATGGAGTTTTGAGTGATCATTCATAGATTTATCCACCAGCAATGGACTTTTACAAGGTTTCGAGCCTTCAGGAAATGGAGGGAAAAATATGAATGGAAAAGCAGGTGAGTGGGGAAGGAATGAGGCTTTTTCAAAATTAAACAGCCCAGCTGTGTATTCCACATTTCATTCACCTAAAAACCTACCTTAGACTACAGCATGGGGTGCAAAATTCAAGGCACAAGTGAGGATCCACACTAGGTCTCTCCCCAAATTAAGAACATGATGAAATAAACCCCACTTCAGCAACACACTGGAAAAACTGGCTTATAACACTACTGCTCCTAAAGATTACTGGAAAAACCCAAAGCTGAAAGGCAGCAGTGCTGCTAACATTAAAGCTTTCAGAGAAGAACAAACTGATGATTTGGAAAAGCTTATCTTCATATTAAATCTTTAAGCAATTTACTTGTTTATATAGGGAATTACTTAAAAATAATTAATGTCTGTCTGAGTCAAACTAGAGCTAAGTGTATCTCCTATATTGAACAGCAGACTGAGGGGAGCACAGAATTCTTTTCAGCTTTATCTGATACTCACAGTACTGAATTGATGCATATTGTTTCACATTAAAAAAATGCCAGTAATTCACCAGTGCAGCTATACCAGTGATTTAATTATATGCTTTCAATTATAATAAGGAAGTTTTTTCCACTATGGGAAAAGTCTGAAGTGAATTACTTGCATCTGCCTTCTTTTAATTTATTTTTTTTTTTACAGCAAATGAACCTTTTCTTATTAAAAGGGATGAACACCTATGATTTCCATCAATGGCAAAGAGCTTACCTGCTTGTAACTTCAGTTTGACACTGTCAAATAGCTGTTTTTTTAGAGAACAGGGTGTCATCTGTACTATTCCAAAATATTTCAGAGGGCCAAAGGGCTAGCAAGACAGTTATTCTATGGTAAACTCTAGCCTCAATCTATGCAAAAGAAAGGCCCACAGAACACAAAGGAAAAAAAACCCAAACCAACACAAAGCCAATAAACTCCCAGTCCAAGCACAAAATTCACCAAAAAGGGGGAAAAACCAAACCAAACCAAATATCCAAAACCACCCCACACCCCCATAATTTCAAATAATGACCCTTCCCAATTCTAGTAACTCATTGTTACTCTTCAAACTACCAAGACAGAGATTTTCATGCTCTGATAAAAACATATACCCCATATACTGTAAGCTTCCAAGGCATCCTAGGGTAGGTAAGCAATTTGTGTAGAAACACCAGACTTAAGTTTTAATGGCCTAAACAAGCACAGAATTCAACTTTTCATACATTTTAATTAGAAATGTCAGTGTAATATTTCTGCAATCCATTGTGGAAGAGCAAGCCAGCCAAGAAAATGTTTCCCAGCAAGGATGTGAGATTAGGATTTAGAGCTATATACTGTGGTGAGTGGTTTACAGTCTGTCATTAAGGACATGAGTGTATGGAGAAAAAGGGCAGGTGTTTCCCCACAGCAGAGGATTAACGAGTTCATGGAAATAAACAGGAAAGTAAGTCAACCCCTGGCACTTCTTTTCCTGAACCTCTACACCAGATTTTAGAAGCATGCTAGCTAGATGAAAAATGTAATATGAATGTATTTCAGTCTTAAATATATATTCTCTTTATATTATTTCCTGCATTATTCTAGCTTATTTAGATTACTGAAGCACACTTATTCATGTTTTCTGAGTTCTGTGCAGTAATACTGTAAATTACATGGCTAGCACCTACCACGTAGTTTCTTCTTCCTCTCCCTCTCAGCTAGAAGGAAACTCAATATTTATTTTAAATGATGATGTGCTATGGATTTTTATAACTCTGCCTCAGGCACAGATGGTCAACTTCGAGAAAGCATTAAGCAAATTTCACTATTAACTGAAAAGAAGTTCACTGCAGGAAAAAGTTTCACTCAAGTTTTTCTTTACTTGCAACTTCTGGGACAGAAATGGTAACCATTTAAGCAGCAGTTGAGGTAGGACAGAAAATGCACACATTTGCATTTCACAAATGCATCAATCTAAACAAAGAACTGCCTCAAGGCAAATATTAGCTTTAACTGCATCCACAGAAATATGAAATTGCAAGTTAGTTCTAAAAAGTTTTCTTCCAAAATAAACAAACAGTAGCCTGAAGTCACTTCTGGTTTATGACAACAGCTCAAGTTGAAGACAAACTGTATCAGGGATTGACTATGTGTATTAAGTATGTCAGCCTTAAGATGGTTTTGAGAAATGTAGTTGCTTCAGTTTGGATTGCTCTGAATGCTTTTTCTTTTTCTCCTCATGAGGTGAAAGGTTCAGTGCATTAATTCAGGAATTCACACACTGTAAAATATTAATTTCATTCTCCACATAACTTCCATGAAAGAAGAGAGAAATAAGCTGCTTTCAACCCCAAAAATAATTATTTGAGGGCAAAAAAAAGAATAAAATGTTAAGACTACTCAAAATAACATTTTGTTTTCAATACTTCTTGGTCATCTCCTCAATTATAACTTAGACAAACTGGTCCTTCTTTTTAGAAGAAACCCTATGTAATATAAAGCATTTACAAGCAGCTTGCAGGTAACACAGGTAATCCTTGAGTAACAGAGTCTCAAAGGAAGAATTCAGGGAAGCTAGCATTAGGGAATCTGCATTAACAAATGCAGATGCTGAAATCAGCAGGGTTTCTTCATCACAAACAGTTCTTTCTGTAGCATGCTTCAATCCTAAGCAAGCCTACAATTGCTTTCCATAAACCTGAATCCATAACCTTAGTGACAGTGCAAGGAGGAAGGGTTATTAGTTAAAATTAGGCCAATTTAGGAATTAAAAAAAAAATACATACCGAAAGAAATGTTTCAATGTTATCATGAACAAAAGATGCAACATCTTGCCAGTCCAGAATATCACCAAGCCAGCTGTTCTGACGATTTGTGTGCCACTTGTGTCCCTTGTGTCTTCCAGAATGTGTCACATTCTTAAAGAAAGAGAGACAAAGCCATCAAGAACACAGACATTTGAGTAACTTGCAGATATACAAAAGTCAAAGACTATTGTTTTCTTCATGAGGAACAGATCCAACATGCATCTCAGTACTTAGGGCTGCTTTAATTGGCATCCTCAAGAATACCTGGAAGTATTCTGTACATTGGAAAAATTAAAATCTGACAGAAACCCAATTAATTATTCCACTTAATTACAGTTCTGTACATTCTACTGATTCAACTCAGCTGAACATTAGCTGAAACTTAGCTGAACTTTTTGACTGATACAATGGCATCTCTCTTGCTCTTTATGCAAGCACACAGGAAAGAGGTAATGATTTCAATTACTGTCTACATAATTTACTGTTTCCAACATACAACATTGCCCAGTACAACCCAGAAAGGCAGATACAAGCAGAAGCCAAAGCATGTAGCTTTCTCTCAATTAGTGTCTACTTCTCCACTGGCAATGCTCAGTCATGCAAAAGCCAAAGGCTAAACAGGATGCACCGAGGGTTTCTTCTGATGACACAACCTTGTAACACAGCAAGACAGCAGGCTATGGCCATAACCACAACTGCTAATTCCCTAAGTGGCTTCACCCTAATTATGAAGTTGTCAATCGTCCAACTGAATCACATCTGATTACTGTCTAGTGTGAGGCTGTTTGACTCACTCTAGGACTGTAACAGGCATTTCAGAGAAGAATGCCAAAACTGCACTGTCAGCAAGCCTCAGCCAACCCGTCGATAACAGATCTCATCTTAAATAAAGATTAGCAAGGGACTTCACAAGTTCTCAGCTCTCAAGTTAATACAAGCATCCCACTGCTCCTGCTAGAGTTTTCCAGTAACTTTTCATCTTACCCAGCCCACATGCAAAATGGCAATATATGTTGTGTCATATGTGGCAAGTAGGATTCCAAGTGAAGTTCCTGCACTGATTTAAGAGCATTACATTTTCTGATTATTATTATTAACAATTCTCCATAGGTGCTGTTACACTTTATGATCCACAATCAGCAATGTTCTTTAACAAACTACAGAAGCACAGAGGCCTTTCTTCTGAGCTGTTTATTTAGAGCAGTAACACTGGAGTAGTCAAAAAATAACCCTTGTTTGTGAACTGTATCAATAACCTGTTTTCTGTATATTTTGTTCTATTTTCAAAGACAGCTCTCACCATTAACTCACTAAATTAGGTATTATTTGCAAATTATGTAACATTGTTGTTCAGACACATTTCAAACTAATTGTTCTTCAATAATTATACTGTTGCAGCAACCTAGGGTCTCAGGTATTGATAAATAAGAGATTCAGAGACATTGTCACCTGGCTCCCCTTCAACAAATTCACTAGATCATAAAAACAAAACTAAACCCTGTACCTGAATGGACTAGGAAGAGGAGATTCTTGTCCTTGAAAAAGACACCTTGACAACTGTTATGTCATCATCTTCCAAGTGTTTTATTGTGTTACAGTTTTACTTCATTGGGTACATAGATGCAATGGTAACTGATGGATCATATTCTCTAGAACCTTTGAAAATAAGCACTATTTTGCTACCTACTGAACTTCTCAGAAACTAGCAGGTAATGGTTGAATCCACATTTTGTCAGCAATTATTCATCTGTTCTCTAATTTTCATTCCATTTTGACTACTATACTGAACTAATGTCTTTTAATACAGACATCTTCTGGGAACTTCAGAGTACTTTAATAATGATTGTGTAAGTAAATAGTGTTAATATACTATAACTGCAATTATTTAACTACACAGAAGTATTTCAGGGGTATGACTTCTGGATTTTGATATTTCCATTGCACCACAGCTAATTAATTGCTTTTTCCTTTAAAAGGCAAACAGCATTAGCAGCATGAATATAATTTAACTCTCATGACATTTTCAAGATTCTGTTTGCAGAATCCATTATAGCACAGCTAGTTCAGTTGTCAAAAACGCACTTTAAGAATCTTAGTAAAAGGACCATTTCTTTCTCAAAATTTCAAATCAATAAAAGTTACACAAACCATGCAGTTTCTTTTTCCCAATCCCCCAAGATCACAAAAATTGAACAGAAAGCTCTCCATTATGAAATACTAAACCTTGAAAGTGAGCAAAATGTAAATTGAAAGGCATACATAAAACCACACATAACCACTTCAGTGAAGGACATAGCTCTGGCTGTAAACAAACTGACTGCAGAAAGAAGTATCTTGCAGAACTTGAAATTTTTACCAACTTTTTATTATGACTTTTACTCAACACTCCAACCTTTTGCTAATCTCCTTCTCAGAAATGCACACAATTATCTCAAAGCACTGCATGACAGTTTACATAAATATAATTTAAATAAGTTACCTACCTTCACAAACCAAGAGTGATAAAGTCTGTCCCAGAGCTCTAGCACTTGCTTTTCAATCACAGCGGTGTTATTCACTTTTTCTCCTAAAATTTTATGGAGCTAAAACACAGAAATATTTTAACTATACAGGACAGAATGAAGCTGGCATCTACAGATCAAGTCTGAGCTTGATGAATCACCATAAGACTGTCAGTAAAGGCAGGGATGGCTCAAACTCCATTACAAAAGCTGAAGCAAATCAGTGTGGAACATGCACTTCAGACAATACAGTTCACAAGATGAAGATTTTGCCCTCAAAACAGCACTCTACTGCACTAAGCTGAGGACTTCTTTCTGCACTGAAAAAATAATGCCATCTCTAAAATGCATAACCCAAAGTTCCTGATCATCTTTAAAGTAAGCCTTTCAAATTTGAGATGTATGCCAGGTATCATCAGTATGTGTAAGTAAGATTCTTGGCAAACTCACCTGACGAAAGGAGTGGAAAGACATAGATCAGTCAACAAAAGAGTCACACAGAGAAGAATCACTAACAGAAGTCTTCTAATTTCATCTTACTTTTATGAAATACAAAAATGAAATAACTAGAAAAGGTGGGGAAGCTCAGTCTTACCTTATGTGTAATCCATTCTCTGCCATATTGGTACACGTTATTAGCTGCTGAATTGAGTGCCTTCTGAATAACCTGGGCTTCTGGCAGCCAGCTTTTTTTTTTTTTTAAAGAAGGAAAACAAAGTTAATGGGCACATATTTTACCCATTTCATGATACTCAAAACGTATTACAAATTAACATTTTGAAACAACAGCAAAGAGTTAAGGTTAAATACATATAAATAAAATAAATACATATAAATAAAAATAAATACTTACTACAACTAGAATTATTTCCTTCTACATATTAAGGAACAGACTTTCAAGCACAAAGTACAGCACAATTAAATCTAGGGGCCATCACTGCATTTGGACTTCTCCAAGGCTCCTGAACCTTTAGTGAAATTGCTATCATTTTTTTCAAAAGAGATCTGGTCTTCAATCTGTGTGTGTGCCATTTACACCACATTCTCAAGAAATGTTCCTAGGGATCTAGTTTTCTGAAAATATGTAGCAGTCTTGTCTGGCTGTAAAGACAACCTTCTGAATTATGAGCTGGATGTACATTGTTAACATAGTTTCTTTGAAAGGGGAACCAGAAAAAAAGCAGCAGGTTTGGGCACCAGTTATTTCTAAGTTCCCACCAAAAAAATATCTGCTCATTAATTTCTTCAGGGATTCAGGTCACTTTTGAGCACTGGAGCCACAGCTTCAAATTTGGACGAAAACACCAGAAGTAAAAATTTTATCTAAAATTCTGCTAATTATTCAACTAGTACTCTGGTATTTTCACTATGAAAATAAACTTCTGATAGTCAAATTTCCAATTTTCATTTTCCTACTTATTTCCATCTGGCCTTTCCATTTTGCTGTAAAACAACAAAAGAGATGCCATGAAGGAATAAACATTCTGAAGTGTTTTCTGTTCTCTTGATTGTCATTACTTAAGTATTTCTAAAGCAAATATTACTACAGCATTTACTAACTACTTAATTTTAGCTTTTTTTTTTTCAGATCTTTCTTTCGTAATACAGCACAAACTTTTTTTACCAATCCCACTGAGCCATCATCACTTTGTTTAAAAAGTGCCCTTGAAAAAAAGCCAATCATTCTTATCCAGGAGACAATTCTCTTTTCCTGATAAGGGCCTGGATGCACCTTCACTCAATGTCTGTTTAGCTCAAGCAAACAGGAACAAGCCTCCCCTCAAAATCACACTCTGCAGTCTTACCTATTCCCCCTCTGCTGGTATGCAATCACTTCTCTGCTCAACAGCATACCCTTGTTTTTCTCTTTATGCATTTACCTCAATATCTTCACTACCTTAGTATTTGCCTTGGTGTTTGCTTTATTTGTTACACAGACAGTATCCTACAAACTCATGTACTAATGTACATGTGTACTACCCACTGTGTACACTATACACATCTATTCTTTCCAGGAACAGCCCTTCCCAATTAATTCATACCAAACTTTCCCCCTCCTCCATTCTTTCCAACTCTTATTTAGTTCATTCCAAAAACATTTTCTTCAACTCCTAATCCCTCAAAGGCATTCTGCAGCCAGCTCTCCACACTGAAAAAATCATTTAACTCTCATCTCACAACCTTCTACAAAGAGCATTCTTTGCAGTTACTTGTCTTTTGCATGTAAAATGGAAAATAATATTGACCTTTTTGTTCTCTGCACTGTTTTTCCCTCTAAAACTGTAACTAGAGAAGTTTATACAGCTGTCCTTCTGCACCCAAGTCCAACCAGTCCTCAAATGAGATACCACATTGACAGTCCTGCAGAGTAATGCACAAACAACACTGCTGCCTGAGAGTTCAGCTTTTACATCTGCCTGACACAGTCACTCCCATTTCTGTGCACCTAGGGGAATATTTATTTTTTTTTTTTAATATTAAAAAATATACATAGGAGCACCTGGAAGCTTGTTCATCCACCCTATACTATTCGCTTAACTTCAGCATTCTTACTTTGCCCATTCTGGGTGACTGGCTACTGTCTCATTGATCAAGCTGCTTGTGACTTGAATCATGTGAACACTCTCTTGATGTACCTAAATTAAATATAGAGAGAATAAATGTTATATAATGCAAACTAGAATTCTTTCTACATTTAAAATGCATTTTGTTTGGTTGGGTTTTTTTTTTAATGGGGGGGAGGGGACTGAGAGGGAGGAGAGACCAGTTTCTACATTTAAAGACAAATTCTTCCAACACAGCCATCCCATTATGAAGAATGAAGTGCCACTAACCCCAAAAAGCAGTCAATACAATAATCATCAACCTGTTCTGACAATTTTGATCACACACTGTGTGACCAGTAATATGAAATGGAATTTTAAACCTTATCTTACTGGAAAAAAATTAACAGTACGGAAGCACTGTCAAGGGCAGTACTAAAATACAAAGCAGAGTTACAGATGAAACTTTTTAAGCCATAAATCAAAAGAAATGGAAAAATTATTGAATTCTCAGTTCTAACATGATTGACCATGCTACGAAGTACCTCACCCAATTAATTCAGTAAGAATGAAAAAAATAACAATTTATAAATATCTTAATGCTCCTTTTATTGTTTATTTTAGAAGGAAGCTTTAGGCAGGAATGTTTGCACAACTTTTAATGCTTTAAATCTTAAGTACTCATCATTATATATGCCTATAATTTGGAAAAAAGTAGACTGACATAAGAATCCATTGATTTTTGCTCCATAACTGTATTCAAACATTCAACCTCCATTGACTGTTTCAACTATGAACACAGCTTCATTAAAAAAACAAAACCAAACCAAAAACACCTACACGAGAGGAGGAAAAAAAAAAGGTACATGAGTGACCTCTTCTGGTGAGCAAGAAAAACCCCATCCACAAACCAAAAATCAATTTCAAAGAACATTTGAGCATGAATCTGAGCATATTTAAAACTCAGAACCATGATAGCATGGGTTATTACAAGCAATTAGGCAAAATAATTGACAAATACACTTTTGAAAATATGTTTCTGATACATGGTAAATTAAAAAGTAATAATTCTACATGGATTTGCTGTTGACAAGAAATGTGTAGCAGGAGGCAGAACAAAACTGTTCATGTAGTAAGTAAGCTAGTAGTCCTTTTATTGAAATATTTTTTTTATTTCCAAATGTCTAGATTATTTCTATATATGACAGAATGGAAATATAACACATAAATCCAAGTAAATATAAATGGATACATTTTTATATATAAAAAGTCCTGGAATGTTAACAAATTAAACTACAGGGCATTTAGTTGCTATTTTTTTCAATACATTCTTTAAGCTACAAAATTTTGCATAAATATCAATAACTTACATTCAACACTTAAAATGAGCTCTTTATTTACATTCCTTAGCACACTGTACCTTTGCAGTAAGGAGCAGGGCTAGCAGAAGAGTTCCTATCACTAGCAAAAATATTATGAAAATGCTGATTATTTTATCTAGCATTTTCTCCAACCACACGATCATCTGTGCAGAAAGAAGAAGAAAAAAAACAACAACAAATTACAGCATACAAATCAATCTTTAATGAAAGCAATGCTATATGGTCTATGGAAGCATGGTTATCTTTATCTACAATTACAGTGCAAGATGAGACTCTAACCAAACAGCATTTATGCCCAAGCTGGGAGATGTACAATTAACAAGCAATGTGGTTAAGTCATGGTACAACATGTGATTTTGCAAACAACATTTACACACTACCACAAGACACAGCAAGCTCTCTGCAAAGCAAGCAATAATTCAGCATTTACTTACTAGCCCTAAAGAAGCTAGAATTCATGTCAGCTATGAGCCTAGAAACTTGTCTTTGTTCTTGTCCTTCAGCAACCTGGAAACTTAGAGATACTACCTGCACAGGCCTTGGAAGCTCATGAAGTACAACCATGGCTTTCAGTTTGACTAGCTAATAGGCATCTCAATGACAAATGAGGTGTTTCTGAAAGTAACCAACATTTTAAAGCTGCTCATCACCTTCTGAAGTGAAATGGTGCTGGAGTTTTTCTAAATGATTCAGTATCAGGCCAATTATGCATCAGCACTAGCTATTTCTATCCAGTTTCAAGCTTGGAAGGATGCATTCAACATCCATCAGCTGGTGGAAGGTCCCTTCCAACCCAAACCATCCTGTGATTATATGAAATGAAATACTAAGGCTATTCCTACTCCATCTGCATTACCACAGGAAAAATGAAGAAGACAATGGTGAGATTTGCACAAAGCCAAGGTGCAGTAGGTGGAAGTATTTCTAAGTATGAGTATGAGTTCCATATTCAGCAATTAGGCTGGAAACTTTTTAGTTTAGAGGTCTTACAAAACTACTAATATGCTTGCTAATGGCTTATGTTAGTTCTTTCCTCATTATTTACCCTATCTGTACAAATGAAACTGGCCCTGGAGCAGCTATATTCTACAAATTGGTCTGTGATGATTTGACTTGAAATAAGGATTTATTTTTTTTTTTTGCTCATCCTGTAGCATATAAACTGTTAATGTACGTTAAGGAGTTATTTTTAAACTTCAAGATTTTTTACAACCAGCTCCTGGTTTGATGTAAATTAACACAAGAATTATATTCATCATTTTAGAACTGCTGTTCAAAATAATGTCAAAACCAGGAAAAAAGCAAAATCTTTTTACAAGAAGATACAAGGTGTTGAGCAAGCAAGTTTTTGTAACAAACTCTGCACTATATTATGACCTGCAGAAAGGAATTCAGAGAAAGTGAAGCAATTTGCAAAATCTTCTGGTTTAGGTATTAACATTTTTCAGCATTGCTGAGATATTTTCAGCCATCAGAAACATCTTGCCATTGCTAGAGGGGGGGTTACATACCTGCAGCTGTACTGCAGCTTTCTGAAAAACTCTGTGTAGTGTTTATATGGCACTCCTTGGAAAGAGGACAAAGGATTTGCTGTGCCCTTCCCAAGCCTCACATACATCTAAGGATTATGCAAGAGAAGCAAGAAATTGAAGTCCCTGTTTTAAGGGTCAGAAATCAAAAATATCTCTGAAAAACCACTGTATGGCTAGGGGATAGACCTGGTATATCCATGGGCTTCAAAATGAAATCATTAAAAAGTAAAGCTGTTCTTGTTATTTCTTAGTTTAAGTTCAAGCTAATTGCTATTTACTTTCTAATAGAGCTAAAAGATTCACTAGCTTGTGTTACATAAAGAACCTTAATCAGAGTAAGTGAATCCAAGAAAGTGGAAGTACTATGAGAGATTTCCAAAACCACCAGCCAATAGATGAAACCTCAGTGCAGCTGAAGTTGGTTCCTTTAGATGTCTCACCATGGTAGCAACTACCAAAAGCTCAAGCTCCAAAAGCTCAGGATGAAGACATGCTCTGAACTGGAACATGGGGATATTTTCTTGACACTCCTTCCTGTGGGCTGGAACATGCCTTCACTGCCACCCAGCTGTGGCTGCAACACATGTAAAGTCTGAACTACCTTTTATCTAGTTGGTTATGTGATGGCAGCACTGATGTTGGACCACTACAGGCAGCAACCTCAGCCATGCAAGCCCATCTTGTGTTCATTTTCTTGGGCAGGTAGCCCAAGGAAGCTATCTGAAAGCCAGCCCTGGTATGCCTACAGGTACTGCAATTACCTCTCACCACAGCCTTGAGGTGATGCCAGTTTCACAACTGGTACTGACACAGCACAGAAGACTCAACTGGATTATTACAGAAGTCAAAGCAGAAGCACAACATTCACTCAGGGCTGTATTTTCTTCTCTCTTAACTTGCTTGTTATTAAATTTTCCTTCTTCCACTACATTCACCCACAATACCTTCTTAGGAAGAACTTACCTTTGCACACTCATGCTGCACATGTGCTACACTACTGCAGGTGAACTGGACTGTCAAAGCCCCATGTGCTTGTACTTACCACAGATTCAGGTCCAGACTTCATTCTTACCCCAGCCCTGTCAGACCTCCCTTTACATTTTGCCTGTAAACCATAGGCATGCATACAAAGACAAACATACACTGACTAAACACTAGTCATTAGCTCAAGATTGTCAAGTGATAAATTGAATTCCAAGCCTCTAATCTAAAGGTTAGTGAACAGCAGAAAGCTGATGCTGCCACAACATCCAAAATTATGCAAAGATAATGGAAAACCAGGCTCCTAAGCTACAGAAGGTCACACTTGTAAAACAAAACTGAAATGTGATTTGTGATAAGACTGTCCAAAAAAAGACATCTTAAAATTGTCACTTTTGAGGGGGAAGGTATCAAATGGCTTTGCTTGTTTTCTTTTTATTATAGTAAGTTTTCCAAAATATCTTCTAGGAACTAAAAAAACCCCAAACTCTGTTAAGAAACCATATCTACAGGGGTTTGCCTAATAATGCAAATCTGTAAACTAAAAGTAAAATCCAGACACTTCAAAGTTTGAAGCAATTGAAATAAATTATTTTTGTAATCTGTCAGCATGAAAGAAAAAACTGTTTTACATGAAATTCAAAGAAGCAAATGATGAAGTTAGAGCCAGAAAAAAAAAAATACTTGAGCCTTGACTTTCACCTGTGGCTCAATGAACTTAGCTCTTCACCTAAACTGTGCTAATGAACCAATAACTCATCAAAAAAATGTTTACAAGAGATTATGGTTGCACATATTTACTAAACACAAGTCACTCACGTAACACAGACATTTCAAAGTCACCAAATAGATATGTAATTTTAAAACAACCAAACTACATTGAAGGGCAAAAGATCATTCAAAAATTCCTCTCTTAGGAATTATAATTGAATCATAAAGCAAGTACATCCATCCTCTTGTTCAGAAACACAGAAAATCCCCCCATCATGTAACCCTGAGTACACTGATTACTTTCCAAAAAGAAAACTTTCTAAATTCATTAGAGCTGCTCAACCTGGACACTACACACAGCACAGATCTGCAGCCCCACTTCACTGTTTACAAGAGCCTTTTAGAGAGTTGTGCCAGTGCCCCCATGCTCTGCTCTGCCTGCTTTCAGCAGCATCCAGCATTTCAGGTGTCTCTCCAGTGCACAATGCAGGCCCAGGGTTTGTCTTGTAACAGCTGCTGACTGAAAGGATAGGTTGCTGTCTGGAACCACTCTGACTCTCCCACTAACACTGAAGTGGTAAGTTAGGATAAAGTTGCTGCTGGAAGCACAGCCCCATTTCCAGATACGGTATTTGATTTTTATCTTTCACTTAATTACTTGGTTTTCATGGTTTTTCATGGACTGAAGCAGTTTCAACTTCTCTTGGGATGACAGTTCAGGTAACCCCAGCTGACTGAAACCAACCATGGCAACTGAGGAGTACATTTCTGACACAACACAGCACACACTTTTAGAGGTCACACACACAAAAAAAGTATTTTACCCATACCAGCTGTTTCAGTTTTTTGTTTTTTTTCACTAGCCCTCACTTCCCTTAAGAATGCCATTAGATTCAGTAGTTCTGAGACCAGGAGTATTCTTATTTCACTCCTGCTACACTGAATAACCAGTGAGTACACAGGCCAGTTTGACACTTCAAAGTGAAAAGATTAACAGTACTGACTGAAGCAACTTACACTCACAGCTTTGCAACAGAGCTTCACCCTCACCACTCCTGGTATTAACTGGTCTCCTTATGCATACCAGTGGGGAGCAGGTGGAGATCAACTGTTCTTAAATAAAAGTGTCACTAAATCAAACTACCACTTGAAAGGTTAATGCAATATTCTGCTGTACAGAACATTTAACTATGTACATTCATTTTAGTAGAAGACAAGATATCAGGCAGAATTATATGACCTTCAGTAGCTTATATCAAGAGCTGGAAAAGAGATACTTGGGATATAAAACTAAGAAGCAAGGCATGTTATGGAGAGCTCATGCTGGAAAAGAGAAAAAAAAAAAGCCTCCCCAAAAGCACAGAATCCATTAGTTGGAATCACATTTTTTCTGTTTATTTACCTTCTTATTAAGCCAGTGCCACAGCTTGTCAGTGGCAGGGGGAGATGGAGGAAAAGGGGAAAAAAAGACAAAAAACACAGTGGAAAATTATTGGAAAATGCAGTAATAGAGAGAGGGAAAAAAAAGCAATGAGAGGCAAGCAAAGTCATCCACAGAATGAAAATGAAATTGTTCCACACACAAAGGTAAATTGAAATAGAGGAAAAGATCATAACTTCTAATGCAAGTCTGTAGATAGTACTATTAACATGCATTTTTTGAAACAAAGGAGGATATAACACGTACAAACAACTGTAGTGATACCAACAGAGCTAGCAACATCATCTGGGCAATTGCAGTTTAACCATTGACAGCTACATTTCAGATGTCACAGTAGGACTTGTAGGAGTCTGAGAAGGGCACTTGACTGAAACACCAAAACTGAACATGAGATACTTGTTTATTGCATTAATACTCCCATTCAGGCAGTTTTCTATGTATTTTTAAACACTCCTATTATGTCAACTACTATTAAAGAAATGTTATTTTTTTTTAAATACCATTTTCATATTACAACATTCACATTCAGTGGCACAACATCAAATATGTAATTAAATCTCATACACACAACAACAAATTGGAATTCAAATAAATATAAGGATTTAATGTAATTGTATTCGTTTTGCAGAAGACCTTTTGCACTCCTCATCAGTCAATTTCTCCTTTTGTAGTGTAGTTATTTTTCCCTTACTAATTCTCACCCATACTGTCCAAGTAAACTAGGTCCTGAAATGGGTGTATGTAGAACTATATTCTTAATTCTAGAGATTGCTAATGAGCAGCATAATCACAACAGTGAAAAGCTTGAATGCTATTATTTAACATTGTTAGAGGCTGGGATCAAGTAAGTCAAGTTTGTTTCTCCCCAAAACCAAGACCATTGAATGCTCAACAAATGTAGTGTTTTTTACCAGTGGCCAGAAATTATATTAGCTCCCAATGGAAATAAAGCATAAAGACATTTCAATTAAAAAAAACCCAAACAAACAAACCCTCAAAATGTTAATTAAGTTGTATTAGAAGCAAGTTTACAAAGAAACATGGAACACCAGGAAACATGAAAAAAAATAAATAAATCACAAAGCACCCACTTTTAATACTCATGGGAAGAATCACAGTATTGGAAAGCAATGACAGAGTTTCAAAAGCCTGAAATTGACACTGCAGAATGTGCTTCCATTTTATCTCTTCCCTAAGGACTAACTTATTAGTGAACAAAGGTTATTTACTGATGCAATAATATACTTTTGTCCTGAACTTCACTTCATATTAAAGCCAAATGCTGGGCTCATTTTGGAAAAAAAAAAAAGTCTATCTCATGCCTGTATTTCTCTACTTTGCAACACCAAAACAAAAGCTAGAGGTCTAATGTTAGCTTGAGATTTCAGCAGAATGTGAAAGAAGCATTCAGTATTTTTCTATAATTTCAGACTCCTGGAACTGGATGATAAATATGATAACTAAGAAATAACATTGTATGTCAAAAACAAGATTATTTTTTTTTAATGTTTAGGACAAGAGCTGGGATGCTCTACCTGCCTACCTATCTTACCAATACTGTTGTTTTAGTCGTTCTACAAATGTAATCAAGCTACATTTAAAACCAAGCTGTAGCTCAATTCCAACCTTCAAATTATGCAAAATTAGTAAGGCTGCAGTCATTTTTCCAGTATTTTACTGGAAACCAATTTATCTATGTATAAATAATAAGTATCTATGGAAGTACTGCCTAGAATAACACATGCACTGGTAGAGATTCTGCCCATTTTCTGTGCTTGCTTTAATTATGTGCTAAACTTGGTACCACAAGAACCAAACTTTGACTTTACTCCAAGTCCAAACAATCTATTACAGTCCCCCATATACAATATTTTACTATTTTTCTACAGAAAAACCATGTAACTACTGATTCACTGAAGTCTGCCAGAAAGCATATCATACATGCAACAGACTAGAACATTCTAATACAAGTCTAGTACACTCAGCTGAGCATCTGCCTATGTTGCTGATCTCCCTCCTCACAAACTCTAGTCAAAATAAAACTACAGCCCTCATATTAAAGACAAAGGTTGTTTTTACCAAACTCAACAATCACTGAAGCAATTTATTAGTTCTGGACTAGTGATAAGAACATGGTATCATGGCTGTTAAGTTTTAAGGTGACTTGATGGATGACAACAGAAACCTGAAACATCTACACTAGCATCCTAAACTTTGTCTGGGAGAAAGAGACATTTCCCTCCAAGATGTCTTTCTTGTCCTCACTACTTTTTATTTAAAACTGGACAGAAAGATCAAGTAGTACCACTACATATTTATATTATGTAATTATTATAAATATTACATATTATATCTAATGCACCTTGCCAGTGGCTTATTGTATTTGGCCAAGAGCCCCAATACATCCTGATGCTGCGATTCATCCTCCAAATGATCAGCACACAGAAACCAAAACCAAATCAAAACAAACAAAATCACTAAGCAGCTTCAGATCCCAGGAAAATAAAGTGAAAAAATATATATTAAAAAATTAAACATCTAAGTGTAAAGGAAATAATCCTTCAGTCTTGGTTTCCCACACAACAAAACAATTACTGTAACAGCTGTAACTATTTACTCCATGAATGTCTATTTTGTGTTTGCATATTTTTGCTTCCTCTTCAGCCTCATATTTGGCTTCCTCTGAAGCCAACATGTTTGGTAATGTGACTTAAATACAGCTCATCCAGCCTACAAACAACTTGCAAGCATGTCACTTTCATTCCTTTCCTTTCCCTGTTCCCATAAGGATCACAACTGCCCAAATTCTCAGAGAGAAGATTCATCCATGATCTCACAATGCACAGAAAAAGCATATCCAGTAGAACTTGGAAGGTATGAACACATTAGTGTGATAAGTATTGGAAGACCACATACAATTCCAACCATCCATAATAAAGCCCAGTGACCTGTAATTAGAATAGGCACAAACGAGGACAAGAGAATCATGCAGGGTAGCAGGTGTCCTCCTTTTAATGGCTAAAAGAGCTTAAATTGCTTTCAAGGCATACAGGACAGACTCAGGAGAATTTATTGCCATCTAAAAAATGGGGGGCAGAGTGGAGATGAAGAAATGAGTTATGCCAACACTGTTCTTTTGCTGAGACAAGAAAGTGAATATAAACTGCCCTTAAATACATATAAGCTGAAGAGTGGGAAGTTCTGCTGCCCACAGTGACAAAAGCCCTACCTTCTTAAGGAGAAAAAAACTTATTGGAATTAGGAAGGCTATTATCTCATAATTCTGCAGTACAGGATACTAAACTTGACAGCTCATGAAATGCAATATATACAATATTATGTCTAGAGTCTTGTTACTTACAAAACAAAAACTTCTAACGAAAAGCTTTAAGGTAAGCTTTTATCCTACCATGGTGATACTTTACACCACCCCTGGAAACCCCCTTTATCTTGCTCATGGCTGTATTCAGAGAGGTTTTCCTTCCTCAGATTCTCTCTCAATGAACTCTGAAATAATTACTTATTTTCTATCACCATTTTAATGTTATGCTTGGTCTTCTGACATCCATTTGCCTATTAGATTTGTGCTTAAGCTCTTCCTTTTCCTGTAGAAATTCAGAGCTATAAACTGCAGATGGATCAGCTGAGGTACAGATGCTGTGATTAATGTACTTACAAGGGCTAGCTCTTCAGTTATAGAAACTCTGAAGTAATGTTTTTTCCAAAGCAGAGAACACTTTAACAATAGTTACCAAAATCACACTCTTACAGACTAGCTATTAAAAAAAAAAACAAACAAAAAAACTAAAGACACAAAACCAACACAATAAGATTTAAGTCAAAACTTACAATTCTGAATGCAGAAGGTTTCATAAATCTTATGGAGCTTTCCACATCTCCAATTTGCAAAGCAAATGTTGGCATCTTTTGATCAAGGGAGAGGGAGGGAAGCACAGAAGCTTTATTCTGTGGCACCTCCCAAATACCTTATCCCACATATTCCTTACAGAGGGAAGCCTCCCTTCTGTACCACCATGCCACTGTGTTCAGCAACTGTACTTCCCCACAGAATGACTGTGTTCAAACTAGCTCAGACCCTACTTACAGAAGAAAAAAGGTTACTTTTTAAATTATGTCTTCATAACAGAAGTAGGAATGTTTAATCTGAAGATTAAAGCCATTAAAGTTTAACTTTAAAAATATAATCAGGTAGGGTGACTGAAACCTGAGAAGTTTGCCTATTTTCTAGAGTATTTTCTAAAGCTAACTCAACATTTAAAAAGTTACTTCTGTCAAGCTTTACAAGTAATCATTTAACAAGGTTTAAATACGTCAAGTGTGAATAGTGACAGAAGAGACAGTTTAAAATACACCATCAAACAGGTATCATTGTACATAAAACATCACCATTAGTGACAGACACTGTAGAATTAAAGCATCCTGGCATACAGTGGAACAGAGAATAAAACAAATTTCAGGTTGCTTAAGGAACTAAGTAGAAATACCTTACTGTCAAGCTTTAGCATAACTCTTCCAAGCCCTCTGATAGGCCGTGGAGCCAGAGCTTCCCGACGTTCCTTCACAAAATTTTCAACAAGTTGCCACCAACTTTTGCAATGGTTTGCCATGAAGTTCAAAAGTCCAAAATGAACCACGAGTTTTTTAAGTGCCCAAACTGTAACCACAAGAAGAAAAGTAAGTATTAGAGATTTCAGAGGAGCTGTACACCACAATGCTGCACAGCTATTCTGTTCTGAAAGACCTGTGAAAGATTCTGGAGTTTCATTTCCCATTAGAAACCACTTTCAGACTTTTCAAGTGGTTCTAGCACTGATCTCCTCACTTGCTTTACAGCTGTACATGGCATTTATAAGCAGAATAAAGGTGGCTGAGCACTACCTGATTATGTAGTTAACAGACTTGAGCAAGGCCTGGGATAAGCAGGTGATGTAGGATTCCAGTATAATGGATTTATTACATCTTCACACATGTCATACCAGATGACCAAACATAACATACCAAGGTCAGAACTTAACAGTATGTTACATATAAAAGAAAATATATATTGTTAAAAGCTGTCTGTTTCCTTTAAAAACTGACAACAGATCATGCATAATTTCACAGTGAAGATGTGTTCATTTAAATCTTCAACTTAAATACAACTACAGGTTCATTTTGCTTTTAACATCAAAAACACTATTTTGAGATCAGGTTGAAGATTATCACACAAAGCTTAAAAAAAAAAAATAATATCCATAGTAGTCCTCAAAACCAGAAAACAGAAATATTTACAACTTCCCCCCATCCCAAAAAAAAAACCAGCATGTGCTACCAGTTTTTCTCCAACACTCCCAAGATATATCCACTGTAAAATAAAGAGCTTCCCAAGAACACTAGAAATGTCTAGCATTGCAGTTACAGAAATAAAAGCTTGTGCTTGTTTACTTGCCATGAAATAAAATCCAGAGAATATTTGCCATATTCTCTCTTCTTTGCTAAAATGTTACACCACTCAGATGATCTATTTTAGCATTACTGCAAAGAATAATCTTTCAAAGCCACTACCAAATTTCACATCAGGTGAGTTAATTAGTTCACATTATAAACAAAGATTTGTATTACAACTGATTTTACTGGAGCACTCATACCAGTCACAAAAACATCACTACAAGATAGAATAATTATGGTTCTTCTAGTTGATGTGTGTACCAATAACAGAGTTATCAGAGTAACTGATACACAAACCTCTAAACAGTCATGGTGCATCCCCAAATCCTGAAAACCATGGTTCAAAAGAAAAGTGGAGTGATACAAGTGGCAACAAAATCATATCATTCTCCTAATTTCTCCCTATTTTTTTTTAACCACAAATAATCAGTAACCGTAAACGGGCATAGATCAAAAATTAACGTGCTAAAAATTCTACTTACACAGTAAAATAACTTTGTAAAAATGCTATCAGTACTCTACAATTATATTGTATTTATAGCAACATTTGATACTGAACTCCCCATCATTATATTCACTTGAAAAAGCTTTTTTTTTTTTTATAATTATGAAAAAGACTATTCTCCAAACTAGATGAATAACTGTCATCCATCAAAATTACAGTAATTCCTTCATCCTGAAAAATTCACAATGCTTCTACTTGGAGATGTGTAAAATACATACATATTTTAATATCCACGGGGCACTTTTGAAAGTTGCACAAGAGCCTATAATCTGTAAGCCACCCGTGTAACATTCTGGTTCACACAGAGCTCCTTCAACAAGCTGATGCCATTTGCTTTCCTTACCCTGTGGCACCACCATGTGGCAAATACAGGATATCTCTCTGGAAGAAATAGAATAATCATCTTTCTACTAAAAATCATGTGACAAACATAGAAAAAAGGAGAAAATATGGTGCAAGGGTCAGCATCTAACTCACAGATTGAAGTTCTGTGTGGTGAAACAAACTGCTGCTCAAAGAGGGCAAGCCTGAATCTTACAAGGTGAACAATGGATCTGCAATGGCATTCTAATCTTCTATTATTTAGGAAGTATTTAGCTTCTGAATTCACAACTCGTTTTCTCACCTTTGCATTTTATGGTATAATTTTTCCACCCTCTACATTGAGTTGCTTTTAAGAGCAACTCATTTTACCAAAGTACAAATGCATTCAAGGAGAAAAGTCAATGGTAAAAAGGTATTTCTAATTATCTAACTGCTCCTTCATGTAAGTCCTGTCTACCAACATAAAGAACTCTGATGGAATTAACACCTTTCTATTTTAGGCTTTTGGGGAGTTAATTTAAATGCTTCTAGTGAGTCTAAAAATTATTTTCTAATCCTTTTATCATTTGTACATTTTATTATAAATAATAATGAATAAAATGGCCATGGAACTAAAAGTGCTCCATGGTGGAGCAGGCACAGCACTCAGAAGGACTGTGGCCTATGGAGAATCCATGCTGGGGCAGATAAACCTACTGAAGAGACTGTGGCCTATGGATGAGGAGATGCCTGAGCTGGTAGCTCCCCAAATGGATGGTAGCTCATGGATGAGCCCACATTGGATAAGAAAAAAATGACTGGCTCTGTAGATATTTTGCCACAAGCTGGGGCCAACCCATCACACTTGGTAATATAGCTTCATTTAAGTCTAACATACATTTTTATCAGGCTGTAAATTAGCATTTTAACTGTTTTGATTAGAGAAAATCCAAGCAGATTAGGAAACTGACTTTGCTCACAGTAAGGGATGGGAGGATATGTCCTTCAGATTCATAGTAGCTCACATGTATTTCCAGAGTTCTCATCTTCCCTATTCACCCCCCAAAAGAGCATTGGAAAATGGAGTACTTAGTTTTAAAATAACCTTTTTAGACACCTATCATCAGAACTCCATTCTTGCTTCATATATGAGAACAGATGCATGTAGACATGAAGCAAAAAAGCTCATTAACCTCAGAGTTAGAATTAGAATCAAATTTATCTTGTGACTTGTCCACAGAGCCTAGCAACCCATTTTTAATGGAAATCAAAAGTTAGCATGAGTTGCACTATGCTACTGAACAACAGCTTCAATATTACTTCTAAATGCAAAAACACAAAAGACAAGACATCAAGAGGAAGAAAAACCAAAGTACTCCAAAGCAGAAGGATTCTTACAATGTAAGGTATGGCACTAAGTTGTTCCAGGTCAGTCTTGATTTAGAACTCATACAAGCCTACAAGTCTTTCCTTCTGTTTTATTTAACACAGAATTAAAAGATTTTAAAATTAAATAATTTTAAAAAATATTTAAAAGCCTAAAGCTATCCAAGGTCATCACTTAACATACACTTCTCATCACTGGATTATTACCTGCAAAAGGCACTGGCAATAGCTGCACAATCCAGAAATTCAGCCAGATCTGGACAATGACGATGGCCCACACAAGTGTGACAAAGTAAATATCACTAGTTTTCTTTTTTCTAAGAAAAGATCCAATCTCAGGTCTTTGTCTGCTTCCAGAAGAGGATGAAGAGGAGGAGAAAGATGATGAAGCACACTCAGGCTGATCACCTTCTGCTTCTCCTAAAACAAACAAATGCAAATTGTAAATGATCACATTAATGTTCACAGAACAGAATATGCTCTACAGACCCAAAGTTAACCCTTTTTTTCCCCTCAAGTCCTGAAATCAAAAATTTTTTTTAAACATTCAATAAGAAACCTTAGATTCTTCTCAAAAAAACAGATCTCAAATATTTATCAAAGGGAAGGAAATGCTAAAAGCCAAAACAGAAAAATAAAAGGATTTTATATGCTGAAGTCTATGCCTCAAGGTTAAAGTTATGTGACACTTTTTGTCCCAAAAGCCTTTACTAAAGTTACTTTTATAAGAAAAAAAGAATATTCCTTCTATTGGTAATGAAAAACTCAATCAATGTCTTTTTACAAAGAAATCCTTGATTAAATTAATTAAATAACAGCAACAATAATGTTAAGAGGAGTACCAATTAAACACCCTTATTCTCCTAGAGTATCCTTGTTACCTTAAGCAGATTGTACACAAAATGCAAAACACAGATGGGAAAGAGCTGACAACTGAAAATTAAAAATCAAATTGCATAAAAAGACTAAAAACTCCTAGGAGATCCCAAGACAAGAAAGCTTTCTCAGAATGCAGTTCTGCAGCACTTTAAGCAAAACTAAACTAGCACTGCCAATGATGAAACCAGGCTTTCCCAAATAACTAACATAATACCCAGTTAAAAAAATAAATAAATAAAAAACTAGATAAATCACAATGTATGATGTTAGATGAAACAGTGATTTTAATATTATTAATGAAAAAGTCTTTCAGAGCACCATGATGAAGGTAGCCCTTCATGAATAGCCACAACTTTCTATAATTTCAAGTGTTTGCTTGGTTGGTTTTTATTAAGCAAACAAGCTGGGGGGTGGGAAAAGGAGGACAAGTCTTGACAACATGAAAGGTTTTCAGCATCTATTTATAGTCAACAAGAAATAGCATCTTGCCTACATGGTGGCTAACAACATACTGCAGGGATATCTAACTTGTGGACTTTTTCATTTCCTTTATATTCTAGAAATTCTTGGGACACCAGGTACCACCTGCACTGGTATCACTAAACTCCTCATCTCCAATGCTAAATATCAGTATGTGACAATAAAATAAGATGTATATTCAGCCTATGGGATTATACAGCTTATTTCCCCCTCTTGTTTTTTTCCTGTGCAAATTTAAGCATAAGAAGAATAGAAAAACTATGAAGCATCAGTTGTTTTATAATTGATTTAATACAGCATAAGTATTGCTATTGATACTGACAACTAATCAACTTTGCCAACCACTAGATGATCTTCTAGGTCCCTTCCAACCCCTAACATTCTGTGATTCTGTGATATCAGTGTAAAAGAACTGTCATCATGATGGTCTGTTCTCAAATTGCAGGACATATGTCCATAGGGTTCTGTATTTATTTTGATGATACTGATGTAAAAGCAAACAAGAATAAGTTCCCTAAAGCTGCCCTTTTTATATTTTAAAATGAAGCAAGTTTTCAAGTAGAGCTTACAGTAACATATTTAAAACAAGGAAGGGTGTTTACATTTAATCAAAAGATTTCTGAAGAGCTTGTTCCATACAGTTTTATCTGGTGGATAAAGTAACTTTTTAGTTTCACAAATGGTAGCCTTTAGACAGAATTTTTTTAAGCCACACACTCAAAGAATTTTCTCCTGCACAGTCACAGTGTTTCCTCCTCTGGAAAATTCACACATTACAGACAGTATCAACAACATACTGTCTAGAGGTAGATGACTCCTAGAAACAGCCAATTTCAAATTCAAGTTTCTTCTGTCTACTAGGAAGAAAAGGATGAAGCCTTTCACTTTCCAGAAATCTCCATAATAGCTCATTTTTCTAGTATAACAGAAAAATGATAGTAAGGTTCAAAACCAGTGATGAACATCTAAACACTTTCTTTGCAACTCATTGCAGCAAATTTTTTACAGATTTCTAGTTGTGTTATTCCAAGTGCAATATCTTGATTCAAACTGTGATGCTAAGTTAGCTCACTCCAAGGAAGACCTTGAGCATGCCATAGTTAAACACTGAACAAAGAGGTTTTTTTTGTCACTGTGATGTGCCCAAGAATAATTCCAGTCTGTCTGTACCTGGTCCAGATATTCAGCTATATCTCATAACTGACAATAAAAGAAGGCTATTATTTTTTTTCTTAAAGAAAAAAAAAAAAAAGGAAAAAGCACATCAGTATTCTAAAACAAACAAGAAAAAAAAAGACAAAACCAGACAAAAGAAAAAAAAAAAAAAGAGAACCACCATACAGACAGCCTTGTGAACTATAATTTGCAAGACAGTTTTTATATTGTCTTCTTATTTTAAAAAACAGATAAGGCTGTTTAACAAGATAAATAAAAATGAACTTTTTTTAGACAGGATTAAGAGAGAATAGGGACTACTTCGAAATTTTTTCTTAATTCCCTGCAATTTCATGCCTTTAGAGCAAATTCAAATGTTTCTTACAGAGTATTCAGTCACCTGAGGGTTGTGAGGAACATTCATTACTGGACTCATCTTCTGTCATTGAAATTGCCATGGCAATTGTTGAAGCAGCAATGGAAATCATCTGACCAGGAAGCTCTGCCCCTGTAAAACATATATGTGTACATAAATAATTACAAACTTAAATCTTAAGAAGTTTTGGGGTTTTTGTTGTTGTTGTTGCTTGATAGCCCCTGATGCTGTGAAGCAACAGAAATTATATCAATAATTGTTAGTTTTTAGTATGTATTGCATGTAGTCAGTGTGATCAAAAAGGAAAGAGTGCTTTTTAGTATTACAATACACCTGGAGCAATACACAAAATAAGTTATTTGTTTAGGAATTTACTTGCTAATTTAACTGCTACAAATCAATTAATTTGCAGATGCTAATTAATCTCCAAATCTTTATACCAGATAATCAATTTTACTAACAAAGATTTTGAGAACTTTCAAACAAACTCAAACAGCAAGACAGGAAATGTTTCCCCAAATGATCACACAGCTAGAACTAGAAAGGAACACCTGACATTTGCTTTTATGCAAAACTGACTTCACAACAGGCAAAACCTATTTTCCTCAAAGTCTAAACACAAACCATAGTTTTAAAGAAACTGGTATTTTAAAAATGAATGATTGGATAGTAGAAACTTATTGGATTAAATTGTCTAAATTAATTTATGTAAATTAAATTTACGGTCCCAATTATTTCAGATGACTTTACAGAACTTTTACCTCCAACCATAAAAGAAATGGTGACTTGTTCCTTACCAGAAGACTCCTTTCCATTCTGCTGCTCGTGCAACATGCCTACAGTCATCAGAACAACTATCACTAGAAACAGAGGAATCCTCCAGGAACCTGCCACAGAAGCTGAAAAATACAGGGGCATTTGTTTTGTTGTTTTATTTTTACAAGAAAACTTATACTATTAATAAACTTTACATTTAGTAAAGGTACCAGATCAACCAAGAACAATCTGGGCAGAAACTGTCATAATCAAACAACTTTTCTACACATACAGAAAGAACAGAAAACACAGGTGAACAAGTTTCTCAATGAATAAACCAAGATGTTACTGTTCCTAACTTCAGTGACATTAAACTATGGTGATATGGAGAACAATTTTTAAAACAATATCCAAAATTACATGAAAATTCACACAAAATAAAAACAGTTTAAATACCAGAGGTAAACCACATTCCCTCAAAACCACATATATTTATGTTAGATCTTCACAGACTGGCATCAAGCAGTGGTGCCTTTGGTTTTGGCTTTTCAGCCAGTACTTGCAGCAAATGACTGTCAAGAATATAAGCATAAATCACATCATTCCCAACATAAATCATTGCAAGAGAAAGTCTAAATCCCCCATGTGACCCCAGCTCTTCCTGAATAATTAGAATAATCACCTTCTTGCTACTCACCTAAGTGAAAGAGCAGCATAATCCAGACAGGGACAGAGACTGCTTTCAAGTAGCGTTCAGTGCTGATATTCCACTTGAATGAAACCATCAGCAGGTAACCAACTACCAACGTCCAGATCTGTAAGAAGCAGACACCCAGGTGTGTATACAGACAGAAATACAGCAGAGATAGATGCTGATCTGTGTGTATATACTTAGCTGCCATGTCAAGGGAACTGAAAACTTGTAAGAATAAAAACAAGTGTTGCATCCGTAAAAAAAAAAAAAAGACATTGCTGGCCCTAATTCAACCAACATTCCTTCTCCATAACCACTTATGGACACCTTCAAATGTAAAAATCCATCAATCTCAATGAAGTTAAAACAGAACTTTTATTAACACCATTTGCTGAATCCTACGTCACAGTAAGAAGAATGCTCTGGCAGACAGAGCTAGGGATTAGTCAGAATACACCAAAAAAGAAAAGGTTTGGCCTCTTTTACTCTGTACTGTAGGACTCAGGCTGAAGAAGCAACAGTGCCTGTGAAAAGCAGGTTTGTGAGACTACTCCCATGCTCCTAAAATGAAGGAAATCTTTTTTTGTACAGGATTTAGCAGACAAGCAGCAATAGACCCTTGTTAGCTTCAGAGAGAACACTCATGGACACAAGGTAATTTAAAACCACTTCAGAAATGTGAAAAAAAATAATTTTCATACTATCCTTTCTCATAAAAGCTGCTCAATGCAACTTTTCAGTGCTATCTACCTCCACTTTTGCATCAACAGAGCTGCATAATGCTTGTGGCCAAATGTGGACTCATGACAAATGTCTAAGACTAACACAACCCATAGGCATTAAGAGTAAAGGCATAAACAAACAAAAATTGATTTGAAATGCACAGCAGCACTCCTTAAAAGCATAGGTTTGTAACAGAATTTCACTCCTAAGGCATATTTCAGCACAACTCATTGCAGGAGATAACTCAGCATGCAGATGCTATCCTAATCCTCAACATCAGCCACACAGCATCTCTGTATGATCAATGTTCCAGCATCAAGCCAATCCTTCTCTTTAGCTTTTAAATGTCATGATAAATAACAAATAGGAAACTTACTTTCTGATTTAAAATATGGCAGAAGTAGGAGGTTAACAGGACATAAACCCACGTTTAACAGCCAAAAAAGCAAAACAAGTTGCACTGCTTTTAGCCATGAATATAGCTGAACTAAAAGCTAGCATTTCAGAGTTCAGGTATTCAATATTTTATTGTGCTTTAAGTTAAAATAATATATAAATTCTTATTTCTAAAACATAACCAACATGTGTTTCAACTCTCATTTTCTACTGGTGGCTCTACCATCTCCTTTGGCCATTTCAAAGTGTTGGGTTTTTTTCCAGGCTGCTGTCTTCCAATTGGAAATCATATGGCAAAGGTCTGGCGAGTTTGTTTTGCTCAATTATTTTGAGATACTTAAAGCTGTTTGATGAACTATGGATCCAATCTGGTTTCCTGTTTTCCAGCTCATTCCAGGGTTATGACAAAAAGAGTTCTAACTATCTCACTTTAACACTTAAAAACAAAATTTTCATTTGGAAACAGACATTCTTTGTTAGCTTTTCTTAAAATAGGAAATCCTTAAAAACACTGACCAGATTTTCACATCACTTTTGCAAACTTAAAACAACGCCTCACTGAGTGAAGCTGGTTGAAGAAGTGAACTTTTAACTTTTAAATTATTTCTTCTTCCTCCTCAGTGGTGATGCAGAGTGGCAAAAGAAAATGAACCTACTCCAAAAGCTCAAGAGAATAGTGTTGGGCTTTAAAAATTAATTAACACGAGGTGTTAAATGCATCACTAAAAGCCAAGCTGTATTTGCCACTATGAACACCAGTGTTTGTTCATTTTAAAATGAACAAAAGGACAACATCTGCACTGGTATTTCTTGCTTTATTATAGACAGCATAGTTAAATTTTGCTGGACAGTTCCCCAAGGTGTGTTCATTTCAGAGGTTGTAATAATATGTGTTCAGCTAATACATATAAATAAAAAAAATAAGCTCACAGGCCTTTTCAAGAAAGGAACCTCACAGCAGGTTCTCCCACAACTGAGGATGGGTGTGCAAATGAAAAGCAAAGGTAGACAAGAAAACATTGCCAGCATCTCAGTCTTTCCTTGCCCCTCCTCATCCTCTTTTAAACAGGCCACATGGTCTCTACACGGTTCATCTCTACCGAGTTGTAAAAAAACAAAACCTGTTTTTGATAAGATGTATTTACAGACAGTACCTGGCTATATGATTTGTGAGTTATGATACCAAAATATGAAATCATTATAATACACAGCAGAAAGAATACTCAAGGACTTCTTCAGGTGTAGGGAATTTATGCTGACATCTAATGCCAAGACAAATGGAGGTTTCCCTGGTGGGTGTCTTCAGTAGCTTCCCTGACAGGGAGCAGGCAGGAGCCTGGCCAAAACAGACAACATCTACTGGTACAACATTCCAACACAGTGGTCATGGCAAATGGTGTTTCCAGATTTGCAAAGCTCAAAGAGAAAGAAAAGCAGATGGTGCAAACAGGATGCTGGTACACTAGCCTAAAATCCTGGATCTGTTCTTCAAATGCAATGTTTTACAATCACCTACCAAACAGTTCTACTGGGAGGTATCTAGAATCCCTAATTCCTAAATTGCAGGTGTGATTCAAGAACCACAGACAGGCATAAAGCCACTTCCAAATCTTCACTCATCAACACCAGGAATGGCTTTCCCAGATTTGAGGACAACAGTGCAGGAAAGCTCTGTAACATACAGGTGCCAAGATGCAGTTTCTGAAGCCATTGCCATTGTCAGGTACAATTGCTGCACTTGGAGAATGGTTTTTTTCTGAAAAAAAAATACATACAATTTCTGTGTCTGTATCAAGGTCTAGTAGATACCATAAAAATACCTCTAGTTAGGGAATATTGAACCAGTATCCCAAAACCCCATAACTGTTCTCAAATTCTACTGATAGGCATCCTCTAATATCTCCAGTACAGCAGGAGAAGACAACCACGTGTTCTTCCTCTCTGTAAGAGCAGGGCAGGGCCATCCAGGTGGGGCTTAGCTCCAAGTACAAATAAATACACTGTACACCTTTGTAAAATATTTCAAAACACAGAAATCTAGCTTGGCTTAGTAGGCTGCTAAAAGAAACCGTGCAGGAAATTAAATTACCATTGCTTTTGGTTATTACATAAAGCATCTACAAACAAAAATAATTGGAATATTCATGCAAGATAACATACAGAAGGAATCATGGAGGATCTGGATCTTAAAGAACAGTACAGTGGTGTAAACTGACTTGTAATACTCAAAATTCCTGTGCAGCTAACAAGCAGAATACACATGTAAACAGAGTCCTGCAATACAATATGGCAATTAGATGGCTTTAAAACTGTTAATTGAAGTTAAAGCAGATACTATTAACTGATCCAGCTCAAGGCTCCTCAGCAGCATGGATAAAATTAAGTTATCCTCCTACAGCTCTGAGATTATACAAATCAGGTAACAGCAAAATTCAAGAAAGTGGAAAAGGAAAACGTGACTTGTAGGGATGATGCCAGGCTGAGCTCAGGTTATTTACTATTTATTATGGAAGCCCCAAAGTTGTTCTCATGTGGGGCCCTGGAAACAGACAGATGCAACTTGCTTAGAAAGGCATGGCAACTGGTTTGCTGAAGGAAGTCTACACTGAGTTATTTCAATATGACCCCAGAATCTTCCCAAGGAACTCAAGTCAGAAGCATTCCAGGAGTTTAGTTTACCAGCCCTTGCCCAGTTAAAAATCTTACAGCACTTGATTAAACACAAGTTCCATACCAGAAACACCAGTTCAAAACAAAAGGATCAGACTGCTGAACAAAACTGCACTGAGCATGAACAGACATCCAGCACTGCATTACAACCATAGTTAGGAGGTTAAGTCAGTGCAATTTCCTTTAGTTACCCTTGTACTTACCCAGCCTAGCGTAATTAACCAAGTCTGAATACAGAACTGGACTTAGACAAGTAAGTAGCAATAATGCTGATGTGTTAAAAATAAAATGGGAAGAGCAACACAAAGGAAAGTCTTGAGCTTATCAATCAAATGGTGAGGCAACTAATCAAAACTTCCCATCAGTACCAAGCCATGCTTCCATTCTTCCACCACCCAGCTGAAGGCAAAGATGGTTGCATCTTGCCTCACCATAAAAAGAGAGTGGCTGTCTACTCAGTCTTAATTGTACTTCTGAGAAAAAAAAAAACATGCAGAAATACACCCACCCACCCCCCTTACATATTCCACCATATAACATTTCAGAATACAAAGCTAAGAAAACCTCCTCTTCCAACATTTGCCTTGAAGGGACGAAGCAAATTCTTGAGTCCATCCTATTCACACTAGAAATAGCTCAAAATACCCTTCATCAGGATATTCAGAACAACTGTTGCTTTTTTCTGTTTCTGGTATGCACTGTGTTTGAGACAGCAGCATGTACTGGCTCCACCAAAGGAATAAAACTAGCATTTGAAGAACATGTGTAATCAGAGTCTGAAGCTTGGACAAGCTTGTTGGAGGAGTTTATTTTTTTCCTTCTTGACACTTTGTCTCTTTTCCCCACATACCAGTTATAGGTAGTTCTTCAGTTTTCTCTCAGCATATAATACCCCCATTAAACTAACTGTGTCGATTTCAAGGGCAGTAGGTGGTGGTGGGGTGTTACTTTGTTTAAACAGAGAAGCTTAAACAATTTGTTTTGACTCGAAGCAAACCAATCATGCCAACTATATACATCAGTGTTTTAAGTTTACACTGCACTAATCTCTTGTGCTTTCACATATTCCTTTATTTATTTATTTTCAGCTACGTAGTCCTTTTTGCATTTTACTTGCAACTAACAAAGTTAAAATGAATTCTGCCAAAGGACTTAACTAGTCTACCTACTTAAGACAACACAGAGAAAACCAGTCTCCCAGAAACTTTACCGTAAGTAAAATTTGTAAGGTAAATAAACAGCTTTACTTTTTAATGTCCAAAAATGACTTTGCACCATTTGATTCTTTTAGAAGAAAAAAATATATTAAAATCAGTACTGTAAGAACAAGCCTTAAGATACCTTCCCGCCCCCCCCAAGCCACTTGCGAAGCTAAACTGTTGTTTCGTAACTCTTGAAGATACTTCACAGGTCAACGGAGCCGGTGTTTGACCAGGACCTCACTCGAGTTACCTCTGCTTAACAGCATCTCAAAACTGGGGCACGACTAACCCACGGGCAGGAGCCACCTTCGGAGAACATCACAGGTCCCGCCCCACGCCGCGGGTTATACCACAGTCGCTTTCTGAGAGCTATTTTACACACTGATTCATACGGCGGGCTGGGGCTGCCCTACGCCACCGCGATGCCGCCACAGCTTTGCCCCGGCACCGCCGCGCCCCCTGAGTCCCCCGGCGACGAAGCTCACACACCCGGCTGCTGCGACCGGAATTTCTGCGTCTTTCAGCGTTAAATGAATTAAATAACAACAACAACAGCAGCAGCAAATAATAAAGGTTACGGCGACTCCGAAGAGGCGCCTTACGTTTCGAAACACCTGCGCCGCGCAAACCCCCTCCCTCCCGCTGTCGCCGCGCAACAAGTGAGATGGCGGCCGCCGCCCGAGGCAGCCCGCCCGCTGCCACCGCCACACAGAGCTGCGGCGGCCAGAGCGAGCCCGGTGGGCCGCTCACCTCCAAGGCTGGGGATGGTGTTCACCCCCTCGGAGAAGTCGGCCACCCCCGAAGCCCCCTTCTCGCCCGCGGCGGGCGGCGCTCGCTCGCACTCTCACTCACCCACTGGCTGCTGAAGTAGTCCAGCCCCTGGCAGATGAGGCGGGCGGCTTGGGCCAGCAGCACCTGCACGCCCAGGGAGCTGCCCAGGCAGTAGAGCCCGTAAAGCAGCGGCCCCCCGGCGCCCAGCAGTAGCAGGAGCCGCCGCCGCCGCAGCACCTGCTCGCCCAGCGCCTCCACCCCATAGTTGGCGAAGCAGATGGGGAGGAGAAGGGCGGCCAACAGGACGGGCGTGCGGGAGCGGTGCAGGCGGCCGAGCCAGCGGCGGCCCAGCGCCGTTAGGGAGCTCTTGAAGGGGTGCAGGAAGGTGCCGCAGAGCACAGCCCAGAGCAGCGGCCGCAGGAAGGCCTCCAGGATGAAGTAGACGAGGACGGCGGCGCCGCAGCACAGCCCCGCGAAGAGAAGAGCCCCGGTGTTGTAGAAGGCCTGCTTGATGGGTTTCTCCAGCCGCGGCAGCGACATCCCCGCCGCCCCGCCCGGGCCGCCCAGCGGCAGCCGCGGCATGGCCGCCGCCGCGCCCTCCGCCCCGCCGGCACTCGCGCTGGGGGTGCCACCCGGCCGCTGCTTCTGCGTCGGCGAGCCCGGACGGGCCGCGGCCGGAGGCACCGGGGGCTCTTCGCTGTCAGCCATGGCCCCCTCCCGCGCAGAGCCGGGCACGGCCGCGGCTCCGCCAGCCGCTGCCAGGAGGCGACGCGCAGCCGCCGCAGCTCCAGGCGAGGGCGCGGAGAAACGGCCGAGGCTGCCGGGGGCTGTAGTGCCGCCCCGCGGCTCCGGGCATGGGCGTGCGCCCAGCCCGGCGGAGAAGGGGAGTTGGCGGCTGGGAAGGGTGCTGGGAAATGTAGTTCTGCTCCCGGAGAGCCGGCGGCCGCGCTCCTCCCGGCGGCAGGGCCTGACGGAGCGGCGAGGGGGCGGCCGTGAGGTCCTTGATCCAGACCTATGTGCTGCGAGGACCGCCCAACGTGGGCAGAGACTTCCCAGAGCTTTCGTTACTTGTGATTCAGAAATCTTCCAAGGCTGGAACTCCTAAGAGTGCAAGAACTTGCTTCACGTCTGCAGCCCGGCAGTGCAGCGCTGTCGCAGCTCCATGAAACCCTCTCCTGCCCCTACTGCACCTTTAGTCTCTGGAGGCTGAAAATATTCGGGGATTTGCAGTGTCATTGCAAGGAGATGAGCAAGACTGGTTAGACTAGGTGGAGAATTTTGTCTTGTCTGAACACGTTCTGTCAACAAGTTGTTTAACAAGGAAGCATCTGTCCTTTTACTGGGAATTAGAGCCCCTGGAAAAAGTAATTGTTCTGGGGTTTTTTTTAGATCCGAGAGGTGGCATTTTGTTGCATCAGATATATTTTGCAAATAACCTAGAGAAGAGCTAATTTTCTCACATCTGGCATACAGCAGCCCTCTGTGTCCATGCATGAGGGTGACAGCTAACATTTTACAGATCATTTAAAGGCCTCTATAATAAATAAGCTTAGTCTGAGCAAGTTTCGTGATGGCTGGAAGCCACATCACTTGAACTATCTCAGAGCTGGCACTGTGCCACTCAAACAGTTTTTCTTTCAGAGCTTAACACAACCTTTCAGCAGGGAGTAAGGCTGGGATCTTCCTGTTTCTTCTGAATGAGATGCAGCATATCTTCTAGGAGGTATTACATTACAGAGGTTGTGTACTTCCAAGTACTTAAATGTGCATAGGTATGGAAACTTGATCCCCCCACTCACTTTTTTTTTTCCATTTTGCATGCGAGTTGAACATTATGTAATCTCATGGCAGATCTGTGTCCCCCAGCAGTTTGGTGGAGGGCTTCTTGCACAATCCAGATGTCTATAGGCTGAAATTACCCTGAGCACACGTTTTAAACTTGTAAAACAGGACTACAGCTGTTCGTAGCCCAGCTTTGAAAGGCAGAGCAATATAAAGTTAACAGAGTAGAGCTTAGTCCTATCCCTATCATCATCCCAAGGAGGAAAGGTAGAGGGTTTTCCACACACTCCCCATAGCTGTGTTGTACCTATAGCTGTAGCCCAGCCAGTTGCCCAAAGCTTTTGCACTGCAGGCTCACCTTGTTCATGCTGCAAAAGCTTTCCCAACAGTTACCCACTTATGCTTGTAGAGGTCCCTCTTGGTTCCAACGGCTCCTCAGTTTTCTTTCCTGAACAGATCATATGTAGGTTTGACAAAATGCTTTAATTTCATGCAGTGGAGGCATTTATAGACCTACAGGTACCTTGTTTGATCCTGGTGGTGATGAGACATTACAAGAAGCTGTCCGCATGAAAAGCTTTTATTGCACCTTAAAATGATGCTGTCGCCTGCTGTTCTTTGATCAGATAGATCTGTGTCCTGGCAGGGTGTCAAAACAGATCAACAAGTGTGCATTGCTACCTGAACCATTTCAGTTCCTGCAGTGCAGAGGAAGCATGCCACAAAAAGCCTCTCATGGCTCATTATAATACAGTTATTGCATTGAAGTTCAATTAGCAAGCGTCGATTAAGATTTACACGGGGGAGTTGATGGTACAAATCTTTCTGTTAGATAAGCAGAAATGCCAGCAAATCAGATCTTCACAGGAGCATCCTTATTCCTTTGATTTTTCTTAACAGATTCAGGCTGTCATATTTTTTCAGGACTAGAAATTAATGGCAGCTCTTTGACTCAAGTGAAGCTATAAATACTGATTTACATAAGCCGTATGGTCCCTACTATAGAAAACTTTTCCTTTGCAGTTATGTGTTTCACTATTTATTATAAACAGATCAGAAATTAAAAAACAACAACAACAAAAAAACAAAACACAAAACAAAAAGGCAAAAGAACAACAGCAAAAAAACCAACAAAAAAACCTCACAAAACCCAAAACACACCTAACACAAAACAAAACCACACAACAAACCCCCAGTGCAATAAAGATTTATAATTTTTGTATCACTACAACGTGAACACTTAAGAACAGAGATAATCATAAACAACAGAATACAGTCTCTGAGGTAGAATATATGATCTTCTCAAGCTCTGAAAACTTAATTCCACAACAGGTTTTAAAAAGTGACAGCAGCCTTAAGAGCTGCTTTTGTTTAAGATTTGAAATGTTATGTGATCTTAGATTATATTACTATTTCATTATAAGTTGCCCCCATACATTGTCATTTAGGCATTTTTTATGGCCATAGGTAAGTAGAGCAACTCAGCATCCTGTCCTACCAGAAAAATGTAGCTGTTCCTATGTGTGTATTTTAGCTATTAATTCTCCAAGGGTGAAGATGGCAGCAAAGGAATGCTTTTTGGGTCAATGCAGAAAAAATGTACTTACCTAAAAGTACATGTGTAAATACTGATAGTCCCCAGTGCTCCTATGTAAAGGGAAATATAAAATAGGGAATATAAAATAGGGAATATAAAATAGGGAATATAATAATAGATAAAATAGATAGATAAAATAGATAAAATAGATAGATAAAATAGATAAAATAGATAAAATATAAAATAGGGTGTTAACAAGGAAGAGAAAAGCTTGTAATTTCTGTCTGCTGCTGCAGTAGCAGCACCCATGAGCTGAAGTTTTTTTTAATCCCCTTCAGGAGATCCCTAACACCCATAGTTATTATTCACTCAACGTGCAGCTAATGCTGCCCAAAGTTACAAGCTATTTTACACGTCGTACCAGAATAACAACTACTGAGGTAGCCATGGAGCAGAGGAGACAACACGGGCCACAGCAAATGCATCATGATATAAAACCACGTGAAATTGTGAAGTAACTCAGTAATGAAGCCACAAGGTGTCACTACTGGCCTATGTATTTAGAAAACAACTTATCCCTGCTTGAGAGACTTTATTTGTTGTAACCTGTGTTACTGGGCATTTGTGCATGTTCATCTGAGGTTAATCTCACTTCACTAATACAGCTTAGTTTACACTGAGTATTTCTCATTCATCTGAAGGGAACAATACTTTGTTCCTACTATAGCAACTATTGTAGTTTAATGACAAAGTGGGGGAAAAAAGTGATCTTTAAAGTTCATCATCGAGATAGTACCTTTGTATCTTTACATCACTGGCACATAACTTTGTATTTTGGGCTGAAGTAAAAACCTAATATTTTGTGCAGATCAACTGCTAAAATGAAATTACTCCAATTTAAATGCTATTTACAAAATAATAGTAAAAGGAAACTGAAAAGCAGCTCCTGGGGAGAGCAGCTTTGTTTGTACCCAGTGATCACAGCAGTGACTGACTTCACTGCAGAACTTAGTCCAGTATCTCTGTTAAAGCACATGGTATTATCAGCAGTTTCATTTTCTACTTTTGTGGAAGAGCCTCTTCTGACTGCTTTAGGAGCTGCTCTGTCTGGCCAAGCAGTACAACAGTGATGACAGCAGATAAAGGACACCCCAATTTCTGATGCTAGCAACTTGGTTGCTGTTGTGTCAAATAGGTTACAAAAACACTGCACAGAGGGCACCACGGGATCCTCTACGTTTGACTTAGAGTGAGTGACAACTAGGTCAATATTTTGTTAAAATACACAGAATTATATTTACTTACAGCTTCACTGTTATTCTGATGGTAAAACAAAACAAAACAAAAAAGTGGTCTCCCATAACTTGTTAATTTGCTCCTTTGACCAGCCTCACTGGTTTAAATGACATTATTCAGGGTAATATATTCAAGCCAGGATATTTGTTCACACTGGGGAGCAGCAGAGAGAATTCTTCAGCCTCAGAGAACTCACCCCCACCCTTTATTTATAAATATGCCATACCACACTTTTTTTTTTTAGACTAAAAAGGCATTTATTATAACAGATTTATAAATATTGTTGTCTGTCACTGTCAAATAGCTAACAAGGCTCAACCAAACACCAACATTTAGTATAAAACATGTTACAAAGCATTACTTTAGGGCATGCACTGATTGTAAAGTAGTCTTATAGGTCACCATAATTTCATTACGTATTCATTCAGTGTTATTTTTCTGAAAAGACTAGTGCATAAATACAAAGAATTTTTATGATTACTTCTGGACTACTAAAGCCCCAGTTCTGTGCTCCCACCCGACCAAATGCTCATTGACCTCCCATGGCTGCTGGGTGTTGGCACACAGAATGGAGCCCAGTATACAGAATGCAGAACACCACTTAACACTGTAGTTACAAGTAGGTTATTTGTATGTTTTTCCTGTGTATTAGTCTTGAGAATGTTGAACAAACTCAAAAAGGCAGAGATGATATTTCAGGTTCAACCTTTACACTTCATGTCATACCAAACAAGTGGCAAGAATGAAGAGAGTTACAACAGCCTGCTTACTTGTAAAGATGTTAAAGCAAACCAGACCTCAGGATATTTTAATTGAAAATACCAAGGCACATCAGGCATCTGTTTTAACCAAAACAAAACTCCTGATGCTTCAAGTATGCTAACAAAATATATCTGCCTAAATAAAGCTTGGGAACATCACACACAAATGCCAGGGTCCCACCATGTCATTTTTTTGATGAGTTAATAGGTTAGGAATTTCATCTTCGACTCTCTGTATCAAGACTTGAATGGTATCTCCAGCTTTAGAGAAAATCTATTGTGGTAGCATGTAGCAGTTTTCTGTTTCATGTCTATCACTGGTTTCATATCACCTACTGTGAAAACCTGAAAAATAAATCATTGATTTATTTATAAACAATCCAATATTCAGAAACTGATATTTTTTAGCTTAAATAAGATTTTTTTTTCTCCTATATTTAATTATAGCATCTGTGCTTTCTTTCCTGTTATCCTAATACTTTACATGGCATTATTTTATTGATTTATTGAACTTATCCTCGTTCCATCTTGTATAGAAAAAAATAAAAAGTCATACTGTAAAAACACTGAGGCTAATTTCTTTACCAAAGATGACAGAAGTTTAGTATATAAAAACTGCAAACATAATATCCTGCTAGGTAACATCTCAGGTTCCTATATACACATCTGGATCATTCTGCCTCCCAAAAATCAGCTAGGAGTCAGAAAATGTATAGGATTCTGCAATTTTTCATTTTATCTCCAAAGCAGAGTTTAGCTTTTTGGGTTTTTTTTTTTAATATCTTGTATATTTCTCAGACTTAAGCACACACAAACATCTTCAGCAAAATTAGATTGCCTAATTGTTAATTCTGGGAATTCCTACTTAGATAAGCACAGAACTAGGGCAAAACCCATAGTTTTGAATTACTACAAAGCTGCTTCAGGAGAAGTTCAGATTGGAGATTAGGAAAAGGTTCTTCACAAAGCCTGGCGAGTCACTGGAAGGAGTTCCCCAGGGCAGTGGTCATGGCACCAGCCCTGTCAGAGTTCAAGAAACATCTTGGACAACACTCTTGGTCATACATTTTAGTTTTAGTTAGTCCTGTGATGAGCACAGAGGTGGACTCAATGATCCTTATGGGTCCCTTTCCAGCCTGAGATGTTTAATGAGTGCAATGCAAGCTACTTAGTACCTCAGAGAAGGGAAAAAAATAAAATTATACCCCTCTCTTTACAGCAGTTTCATGCTACTGCCAAATCAAGCCACAGATATTCAAAGTAACATCTTTTAAGTCTCCTTTTTCACACCTGTCACAAACTGCATGTCTGCCTTGACATTTCAAAATTACACTGGTTTTGCCTCCCTATCTGTGCTTGAATTAGAGAGTTAAATAACAAGTTCAAGTATGGATAATTTTACCAAACCTACTGTAAAAATAAAAGCAGACTGCTTCTCCTTCTCGTTGCACAGGATTGAAACAGAGGGTGCCAATTCATGCAGGTTTTGCACATCTACATCTTCACGAAGCACCAAAACAACTTAAACATGCTTAAACATGTTTCCAGTTCTATCACAAATCTAAGGCTCTAGAAGTTGTATTTTGTATAAAATACTAGCACTCACAGAATAGCTAGTTCTGAAAATAAGTTATATTAGACTTTTGTAGTTGTGAAACGTTTCCTACTCCTAAAGCTATTACCCAATAATTTTATTGGGATGTTACAAAAATAAAATAAAATTAAAAAAAGGAAAAAAGGGGGTAAGGAAATATACCACTACACATCAGCATGTCAAACCAAGGAAACCATAGAGTAAAAATGAAACTCAAATGTTTATAAAAGTTACAAGGTTTGTATATAAACCTTGAGTCTGCCTCTAGAATACATGGTGCCACCTTCCAGTGAACCCAGAAGAGATCAGAAAGACTAGACAAGTGGCATGTTCTCCAAAAGGGGAATAATTTACTTCTTTATAAATGCCTGATGCCCAGGATGGATGGAGAAGAAGACAAGGAGACCTGCATCTTGTCTTAAATTTCTAGCAGTGTTACTTACAGATAACTGGAATATCATCAAGGGCACAATTTCTAATTGCAACGTGGATAATCATGAAGCCAGCTGTGTCACTCCTCCTTACCCACCAACTCCTCTTCACAGCTGGGCTAAGACTTCTCAGTATCACCCTGATAAACAGCAGAAGGCATCTGTTGGCATGGGGTAAGCACATGGAGCACAATACTTTTCAGAGGAAAACTACTCAACACTCCCAGCAAGAACACCATCCACAGTTTGGCAAAAGACTGGAGGGATCTGATGTAGGATGGCTTGTGCTGTTTATCATTTCCATTTGGCAGTACATGGAGGCAGCTGGAGGGCTCTTCTCCTTGTGTTAGATGCAGGATATGGTGCCCCAAAGAGCTTCTAAACTGCTGCCTGGGCTTGCTGATATCTACCATGCTCCAGTCAGATTTCAAACTTCTCTCATCAATAGCTTTTCTTTCAAAATCAGAGTATTTCCCCTTACAACAATAAAATAGTTAAGAAAGCATCACCTGCACCCAATGACATTATCAAGTCAGCTGGTTTACTCCCCACTTTTTTTTCCTTTTTCATAACCTACTCATTATTAGTAATTTCAGGCTGAGCTTATTATTTGTAGCAAAGTACCTGCCAGATGCCACAGTCAAAAACAAGGCCCCTTTTCAATAGATGATGTAACAAATATAAGTACCCGATTTCCAACTAATCTACAAAATTATAAAGGTATAAAATATTGTAGATAAGATGGACAGAGCAAGCAGAACATGATTAAATGGCTAATATAGAAAGCAGTGGTCACAACTGAATTTTGTTCTGCACAGAAATAACATATTCAAGGACATGAATGCTTTATAATCCTTGCCAGTCCTATCTTTCTCATTAATAATCAAAATTAAATTTCCAAAGGTCACCATACCCTTCACATGCACTTTCTGAACACTATGTCTCTGTATCAGGTCACCCTGCAGCAAATAATTAATCAGAATAAAAGCACTCTTTGGAAAGAAGAGTTGCTTGCTTACTAGGAGTCACTGTAAAGAAGCTAAAAATTATTTTATTTTAAAAATAAAATATCTGACTCATTTCCCAAAAGAGCCCTCTTCCTCTACATGGTGATGGTCTCTGCTAATTATAAAATTAAAAAAATTAATAATTTAAATGCCTTAATCACTTAAAAATATTTTGAAGAAAGTTACTTTGTATAAGACAGATCAATCCAGCTTTTCAATATTAGAAGTTAAAAAACAAAACACACCAAAACAACCAACCTCAAACATTTAAGACTTACCATTATCATACAAAGTTAAATGACACCGAGTTAAAACCTTTTCATTTATCTTATGGTCTTTTTCTTCTCCTATTTTTTCACAACCAATAATTCTGAGATACTTGTATCTTCTTTGTCAACTTGAATTTCATATTCCTGCTTTTCCCACTCTGAAGAGAAACTATCAAAATTAGTGCTAAAATCAACCATCAGCTGAAATGCCAAAGAATAGATTGCTTTGCTGCTTGGTAGGGCCTTTTATTTCTTCCCATTTGATCAGAAATACTTAGGTAGTGCTCATGAAGTATGTGGAAGGTCAGGTAAAAATTTATAGAAGTGCACATTTCTGCTAATAGTTAAGAAGAGAAAATACAATAACAAAAGCATCAGACAGCACATTGACAAGTAAACTGAAAAAGAAAAACACTTTTTTTTTTTCAGTTGAAGACTGAAGTAACTTATACTCTGCAGCAGACATATCCTAAGTAGCTCTGCCTCTGCTCTAAATTTGCTCTGGATTTAAAGCCTGAACTTTAAAGATGTCTGGCTCCATATAAGTAGTATGTTTACTGTGGTATTATTATTGTCATCTTACCATAGCACTGTGCTTGGGTCCAGCCAGGCTATCCTCAATCCAGTACTGTATTAAAGACAGAAAGAGAAGCAAAAAGGCTTCCTACTATTTCAGTACCCTTCCATTATTAGATTAGCCCTTTAGTGGGTAATCAGGTGAATGCCTGAAACTAAAACAGTAAATACAAGGCCATAAACTAAAGCAACCCTGAGGCTCCTTTAAATAGCTGTGATCTCTGAGAAGGAACTGCACCGTCTCAGCTGCCTACCAATTAGCACAAATGAGAAAGAAATTGCCCTAATGATTTTTTCACTTCACCTGGTTGCTGAATAGAAAACTCATTATTCAGGCTTCAGCTATCTGCTTCAGCCAGTTTTAAGGCTAAATTTTACAGCCATCATGGACCAAAAAAGACCTTCCTTATTAGGTGGTCTCCACTGTATGTTTCATCAGATTATGAGTAGGTTATGCATCTTGAGAGAAGTAATTTATACTAAAGTTACTATATGCACTTCATTCTGAATTCCTCTTCCCTATCCTCAACTCTATTCCATCATTTTAAAGTGAAAAACTCCTTAAAGACATCAGTGAGAATATAAATTACTAAGTAATCTTTCTTTTGAAACAGGGATCCAGTGTTTCTGATGGAGATAAATTAATTTTCAATCTAATTCAAGCACTTTAAGAAGAGATTTGAAAAATGCTGAGCCTAAAATACAGTTTGCAAACTTCAGTTTGTGAATAATGATGCAAATCTTGTAAAGCTAATCTTTTTACACTCTATGCAGCATGGCAATAGAAAGCAGGTCCAACACATACTTTACCAGATCCTATGTTACAGAGTGCTCAAGTGTACCACATTAGACAGAAGTTTGGCACAATTTAATTTTTAGTTCTATTTAAACAGAATTTAATGCAATTTGGGAAGTGAATGAGCAACCTTATCTAAGCACAGTTAACTTGTACATGTAGACATGTCATACACCTCCTATTAAGTGAAGAACAGAAATTCTCCAGAAGAACTCAAAGTTTTTCTGTGATATTCTGTTGCTCATCAATATATGTTGACAATTTATGTAATACTTAGCATTCCTCTTTGTAATATTTATTGGTGATAAAAAAAAAATAAAATGTATTTACTCTTTATCTCATCTTTCACCACAGTAACTACCTTTTAGCAATGGTTTGATGAAACTAAAGATACTGCTTTTCTTATTAACCCCTACCTTTCCTTACAAACATTCTCATTTATATTTCCATTTCAACACCAGCTGCCCATATTCATCTTTCACAGGAATGGAATATACAGGCATATAACACAGAAAATCAGATTACTTCATAATACTACACAACTGCTTAAAAATGTATTTACATGTCAGCAAAGTTATGGTTTTCCATAAAAAGAGGAAAAAATATTTAATTTCTTGGGAGGACATCCTATGGCTTGTTGGGAACTTCTATATTCTGTATGTTTTTCCTATGCATGGAGTTTACATTACTGCATTTCCATTCCCTTTGTTTAAATAACTTTATATCTTACTCATAAAAGAAGTAGCCATTTTTTCAAGAAGGCCATTGAAACACTATTATTATAAAGGCATTCATCACCTCTTTTCCATTTAAAAAAAAAAAAAAGTCATATTAATGCTTGGTTATGCAAGTTTAGTTTTGGAAAGTACCAGAGCAAGTAAACCTTAATAAATATAAAAAACAACTGGGAGAATTGTCCATTACTGAAGGGCAGGTTTTATGCTGCTGTGTTGGTATCCGGATCTTAAGTTCAGAAACTGCACTTGGAGTTGTGCTATTTGCTCCAGAAGTACCAAACAGCATTATAATGTTCTCCCAAATTTGATTTTTGGGAGCAATTTGGAAGGCAATTTTGTTATTTGACAAGACATCCATCACTAAATTTGCCTAAGCACACAAACACCCTTCCCAAACACACATCTGCATACACACATTTGCACACACACACCCACACCCTGATTTTACAAAAGTCTCCTTTTCCTTAAGCAAGTAGTCACAACACTGAAAATATTCTCCTATGTGTTCACTGATTATTCTGAAATGATTTGTCACCATTCTGTCACATCAGGAGATGGTTATTTCATTCTCCTGAGAAACTAATTATGTTCAAAAGCAGCTAGATGAGGATGGTGTGTGATATAAATTTCCACTAGCAAGAAATGCATCGTCCATCCGCACAGCCGTCCGTCCTGAGAAACTTCCACTGGCTCATTTCTGACTTCTTCCATCTCTCACGGGGTTCCCATCAATAAATAGAAGGTCAGTGCAACAATGAGGAGCAAGCAGAAGGGAGAAGAGAAGGTCTGATAGGCAGCTGATGGCATGAAAATATCTTCATACTTGTAAATACTGACAACACGCTCAGACACGGGGGGAGAGTCTATATCATGACGAGTTATGGAACCTTTAACAGGCAAGGACAGAGAGAAGTAGAGTCAGATAAATTTTCTTCTATAACCTTACCAGTGAAACAGGTAGACAGCCAAGTATTTTTCAAACCTACAGGAGCATGCAATATTACACTGTCAGTGAGCAAGGTAATTGATTTCTGAAATGAAACTTCTAAGTAAAACTAATTACATTCAAGTAAACAATAAACATCCTTCAAAGGAATTCAGAACTTCTGGTTACGGAGTCCTACATTTAGCTTTGGGCAGTGGGTGTAATAACTATATAGCCAAGAAAACACAACATGTAAGACTCATTTATCTTGGCCTTTTTACCTGTTTATAAGCCTCACGCTGCCAGAATTTTAGTTCATTTTTTTCAAAAGGGGTCTAGTAAGAGTAATAGAATTAAAACACATTTATCAGTTTTGGCATCTCGGTTCTGTCAGCAACACAGAAATCAACTCACCTTGAATTGCTGGACCCCAAGCAAAGAGATAATACCAACTCAAGTGCAGATCTACGATGGTTTCCTCTCGGGGCACGTAGACAGGACGCTTGAATCGACAGGTGACACGGTTGTTTTCAAACACCCCCTCCTCATCTCTGGCAGGATTCCTCTGGATTTCTTTAGCCCACTGACCGACGTTATAGAAGTGCTGTATCCGGACCCTTCCGTTGTCATCGTGAACACAAGCCATGACATCATCTCCTCCCTGCACAGGCAAAACATATCGGTGGAGAGAAAACAAAAGTGTGACAAAACATTTCCTTGGTTTATGTCGTGACTAGATTTTAATAATTAAAATTATAGGCATATTTTACAATGATATCTCATTTAGAACAATGAGAGCCGAAATACAGAAGTATTTGTTTCCCTAACAACGTGTCTTAATCAGATTGAAAAGCACATAGTGGATAGCAGTATTTACTTACCCTTACTACCTCTGAATTATCTTTTGGATCTTTCTGTGAGTTATTTTACCTAACATATAACATATTTCTAAAACATTATGTCACCCTGACATTACATAATTAACCAGGGGAAGGCTGTTTTCTTTCAGAATATGTGAAGTTCTGGGATCCTGCTTCATAAAACTGTCAGTCTTGGGTCCTTGATGTGTACAAAATCCACTGCATCAAAATGTCATGCTGATACAATGCTTATTAGTGTGATCATCTCTCTGTTATAGAGAAGGAGAGAAAAAGGGGTGTGTTTCAGTTCTCTGGAATACTGCTGTGTGTATTTGTAAAAGATGTGCCAAAAGAGAAGGGAAAAGGAGACAACGAGGCAAACACCCATGGACAGTTTCTGCACCTCAGTGTTGCCTGACTTCTGTCTTAATCCTATCCATGATCTTCAGAACTTATTTTCCAAACTTAATTTTTATACATCTAAGCACAAATCCCTCATTCTTAAGTAGGAAGAAGCAAAGATAAAGGTGCTTTCACATAGAAAGTTTAAAAAAAGAAAAAGAATCCCAAATCTCAATTAACAGAATGATATTAAAAAATCTTGCATAGGCACAAAAGCCTACAAGTGAATAAGCAAAATGTTATTGAGACAAAGAAATAGGTCACAAAACTCAAAAATATCTATGAAGGACATAAAAAAGGATTTTTTTTTCCTGAACTTCTGTAGCTATCCAGGACACACCATTTTCATTAGGACCTGCAAAGCACAGAACACTTCTCACAGAGAAGCTGTTTTGACCCAGTCATTTTATGATTAAAGCCTGCACCTCCCAGGACACCAAGACATGCTAGAAGGTAGGAAAAAGGATTAAGTGAGCAGGGGAACAAAAGAGGAAGACAGATGCTAGCTGGTTTAGTTCAGCTGACTGATGGTCATTAGATCATGTATGCAGCTAATCTGCAAGGAAAACCTTTTACCTATCTTTATTGTGTTTAATTACAGTGTCATATTAAAACATACATAGTAATGACTGAAAAGCACCTGCCCTCACTTTGAGTCTGACGTGGATGTTGTTAAGTCAGCTTGAGTCTTCCCATTCATTTTTACAGATCCTAGCCCAGGACATCTAAATTCTGTATTTTTTCAGAGTACTGTTAACAATTGTACAAGAAACAGTCCTGTTCTCTGATTGTGATTTAGGACACAGGCTCAGTATTGGTTATACTCAGGAGTGTTTCTGTATACAAGCATTATGAACTACATTTTATTAAATTTCTCACAGCACACGCTCCTGTTTGGCTGATTGAAACACAATGAAAAGTGAAGCTTTTAAATGTAAAACTAAGTACAAGAATAACCATAACCCAAAACAAATAAAATCCAGGAGATATAGAAGAAGGAATTAAAAAAAAAAAATCCATATATATCCATATATTCATATATCCAGTGTATATTCCATATACACTGAAATAATATTACTTACTGAAGACTAAAATGATTTGCTATTTAGCTTCTGATGTGTCTTTTGTCCAAGTACCACTGACATAAAGTGTGAATTTTCTTATCCCTGGGGGTTTTTTCTAATAAAAAAGGCAAAAAACTGATTACACTCAGACATTCAGAGCTGAACTGGAATATTGTCCTAATGACATGTTAGGAAGGATGAGGCAGTTTCCTGTCAGGCAGCAGGCCTGGCTTCTGCTCCCAGGGGGGCTACCAAATGGTGCTCTGCTTTCAGGAACTCATTTCTTCCATATACTCTCTGCTTCTGCTTCAACTCCAAACCATTTATATCCTAGAATGTAAATGTCTACACACTGCCAGCTGAAGAATCATATGTGTCTTACCATTTTCTTGTCTGAGGAGAATCCCACAGCCACCCAGCCATCAGTATCAGCACTCAGCTCAAATTCAACATCAGCTCCTATTCTACGGTAACTTAGAAAGTAGTCACAAGTCTCTGCATTGCAGCCAGGTTTACCATACCTAAATAGAGGGGGAAATATATGTAAGTTCCTTGCAATATATGTAACTTCCTTTCTGGTACAGAACTTAATGACATTTCTGCAAGAGAAAACTAGAAGAATGAATTTTGGTATAATGGCAGTAAACATATTATATAATGCTATGTGCAATGTACCAATAATAAAGTGTTTGCAATTATTACTCTTTTAGTCTAAGAATGTATAGTATTTAAACAGTATGGCAAAGCAATTAATTACACACAGTATTACTCTGTTGGACCTTCCTAGCCCTGGTTTTATAAGTGCTTCATGAAAATACAAAAAAGGTGAAATAACTGTAGGTCCATAACTATGATACATATCCTTAATTAATCTACTTACCTCAAATAATATAGTGCATAACTACAAAGTATGTTCTTAATTTAATCATTTATTGACATGAATATGGGACATTTACCAAAGTCTCCAATGAAATCAGTCAGCATTTGTGAACATAAAGGTATTCGCACTCTTATCTCAGACTGACCTGAAGCAACCCTTGGTTTTCCCACAGTCATCCACTCTGATTTTTGCAAATGGGTCCACAGGAGGAGCAGTAGGGAAAGGGTAACCTGTGTAATCAGAATAAAGCATTACTAAAGAAAATACAAGGAACTAAAAACAATAGTACTAAAGAGAAAGGGTTCCAAAAGCATTTACTTCGTCTGCTGAGCTGTTCAGATGGGGGACTGCTTTGTCACATACACAAGCCCTTGCCTTGGTCCTGGATCCAGGTACCAAAGTAACACTGATAAATCAATTTTCAGGTTTCCTAAATCTGTTAATGAAATGGAGGAGGGCACCAGAATCATATCTGCAGGAATGGACACCTTATAGACAGGAAAAAAAAATGTGCAAACATTTGCAAACAGACTTTCTCTGCTTTGGCTTGGAGATGTTTGTTGCATTGACATAGCTATTCTAATAGGATATTTTTAGCCAGGAGAAAACCAAACTGCTAATTGTGAAACTAGAAAGTCCTCTGAAAGCGCTTAATGGAGTAGCAAATAATCACTGCAGTCAGTTACAGCATCTGAAAACAAATGTTTAACCTACACAACTTTCAGCATTTAGATGCCCCAATTCGCTTTCCTAGACTTCTGTCAAGCCAACGTAGGAGAGAAAATGTGATGTAAATTGCAAATCACAGCCTCCATTAATTGTATCAGGAGGCTGGGTGAAGTACCCAGCATAAATGTATCAAGTTGGCAAAATTTCACAGCTGCTGCCCGTGAAGGAGCATCACTGGAAGACTGGCCACAGGACACCCTATCTTCTCACTTCTTCCTCTTTTTTAATACATCAAACAAATGGTTTTTAGCGCAGCTTGGCCACGAAACTGGAGTTTTAACATTCTGCCATTTGTACATTAAAAAAACCCACCCCGAAATCCATGACTATTATGTTTCTTACCACCTAGAACATCGCAAGGCATTTTGAAAACCACAAAAAAACCCCAAGTCTCCTTTTAAGTTAGCATCCCCGAAAGCTCTTCACGAGGGTGTCCGCACCTAGGGAGGCGAGCTATGGCCGGCCGGCCTGCCCCGGGAACAGAGCTCGGACCCACGGAGCCCTCCCGGGAGCCTGCCGCGGATCCCGACTCTACCGCCCGGAGCTGGCTGCCCCGGCCTCCGCCGCGGTCCCGATCCCGGACCCAGCCCCGAGCGGCAGGGCTGGAGGCCGCCCGGCGGCGGCGGGCGGAAGATGGCGGCGGGCGCTGGCCTTCGTGCTGAACGCCGCCGCCCGCCCGCCCGCCGCTGCCCGGCCACCTCCAGGCTCCCGACTCGACCC